>JAOTJB010314176.1:0-15420 GCA_027123815.1 Erythroxylum minutifolium | reverse complement strand
ATAAAAAATAAAGAATGAAAAATTAAAAAAATTGAATTAATGAAAAAGGAAGGAAAAGAAAAAAAAGAAAAACGAGAAAAAAGGAACAGTGATAGAGATGTTACAGTGTTCCTCCAAATTTGGAGGAACACTGTAGCTCTCCTCCAAAATGGAGGAAAAATTAGCGTGTGATTGGAGTGATTTTTCACTCCAATCTGCCGATTCTCCTCCATTTTGGAGGAGGGTTGGAGTTGGCCTAAGAAGTTTGGTGAGCCATTTTTGTGTTCAAGGGTTTGAATGTTTTGATGGAGTAAAGCAAGAAGACTTTGATGGTCAGTTTGGATGGTAAACTTATGACTCAGTAGATACTGACACCATTTTTGAATTGATTTTATGATAGTAAACATTTCTCGAGCATAGGTCAAAGAAGATTATAGTTGTGGGGACATCCTTGTTGAAAAACACAATTAAAGGTCCTCGTTAGGAGAGGATAGCCCCGACACCGATCTCAAAAGTGTCCATTTGGATGAGAAAAAATTTCAGGAGAGCCAAAACAGGGGTTATAGACAAAGCTTTTTTTAAATCTTCAAAAGTAGCAATTGCATCCTCAATCTAGACAAATGCATTTTTGCAAAACAATTATGTTAAGGAACCGACAATAGCAAAATGCCAAGCCACGAATCGTCTGTAGTATCACATGAGACCAAAGAACCCACGTAAGGCTTTTAAGTGAGGTAGGTAGTGACCGTTGTTGAATTGCTACGACTTTTTCAGGGTCAACCGAGATACCTCATTCAAAGATAATGTGGCCTAGATAAGCAATTTCAAAAGAGCCAAATGCACATTTGGTTAGCTTGGCAAAAAGGAATGAGATTACAAGGTAGAAAATACCACCTTGTGGTGATCAAATGCACCTCCCATATAGGACTACAGACTAATATGTCGTTGAAAAACACTAAGACAAAGTTATGCATCATTGTTTAAAACGCCAAATTCATAAGCATTTGAAAGGTGGAGGGGGCATTTAAGAGTTTAAAGGGCATGATAAGAAATTTGTAATGACCTTTGTGAGTAAAGAAGGTAGTTTTCTTGACATCGAAAGGGTGAATGTGAACCTAATAATATCCTTCTCGAAGGTCCAATTTGGAAAAAAACCTTAGCGTTCTATGGCTCATTAAGCAACTTATTCAATGTTGGAATTGGAAAACTATCTGGTGATGGCATTGTGTGCTCGATAGTCCATGTAGAAATGCCATGTACCATGTTTTTATTAATGATAGTTATAGGGAGGATTCGATCATTGAGAGAGTTCAGTGAGAGAAGATCAAAGTTGAGAGCCTTGAGAGTTGAGAGCTTTTGGCAGAAGGGTTCTCATTGTAAGGGCTTCGAGTAAGGAGTTCCTTGAGTGCTTCGACTAGGAGGTACTCGTGTCTTTTGTTAACATTTTGGTGAGAGTTAATGAAAGAGGTAGCTTTGGCTACATTTAAAAATCTCTTGTTGCTTTCTTTACTCTATTACACTTGTGTTTTTTTCGTGTGTGAGGGAAATGATTAAACACTTGTGTGCGCGTGAGGTATTCGAGGGCTAACAGAATTATTCGGTAAAATTCACATGAGAAGGCTGAATCTTTGCTTAAGCGGACCGAAGCGAGATTGCTGCACGAAGGTGGACGCGACTTGTGGCAAAAGTTCGGGTCCAACGTAAACCTTTGTGACACTTAGGTCCATGCCCAAGACATTTGATATACCCAAAACTTGTACCAGGGACATTGTTACAAATGTCATCCACATCAAGCTCATTCCTATTAGACAATGATCTCTACAACAACTCCTACATCTTATCGTACAATTTAAAGCACAAAATCGAGATGTAATTCAAATATTATGACTTAGTATTACATAAATAAATCAACTATAAAATTAAATTTTTTATACTTACATAATTATTTTGCACCTCTTCAGATGTCCATCCTTCACCTTCCTTGTAATGTGTCAGCTTGCAGAGTATGATCTTATCACACTTTTGTCCACGTAGTTGAGTATGGCTCTGTTATATAAGTAAAGAAAATGGAACACAATCGATCACATTGTATTAACTAATAGAATAATAACTTGTAAACATTACACCTACAAATTCTTGTCGTATGACAACAAATTATTTTGAGCTGGTTTTATGAGGAATTTTCATTTTTGCTCTATTAGCCTTGACTTTCTCACACTTTTCCTAAATAAAGAGAAGAAATAGTCAATAAATGCAAAAACAAAATTAATGGAAGGAAATATAAAGAGAAAGAAGACAAACCTAAACCTTTTCAGAGGCCCAATAATCACACATTTCACTCTAATTTTTTGGAGTCACTCATTCTAAAACATGTCTTCTTACCTCCTCATATGAAGGAAAAGGCTCGTAGTATTTATGAAGTCGATAGCGATGATCCTTTGCCCTTTATTTCAACAATGAACCGACATAACTTAAAACTTCAGGGTTCTCGATATCGACAATATTGAGCTTCATCTGTGACCAACACGTATAAGTTAACTTACTTTTTAAATAAGTAAAATTGTAATGTATATAATAAAATGAATTAAAAATTTACCAAAACTTTGTCCAAAGCATTATGTAGCGTGCTGTCTTCCTTCAATTGCTTAGCATGCTGAAGGCATGGCAATTCATTCCTAACAATGACTTCCAACTCATTGGACAATTTTTCTAATTGGATCTTATCAACAGGATGATGTTACGTAGGGTCTATATGAATAAAAAACTTGTTATTCATTGCAATATTCATGTGTTGCAACTCATATCCTTTATTGATACCTCTACCTTTTTTTATGCTGATATTAAAACCTAAAAATAAAAGAATAATGATAAGAACACATATCAAAGATGTAAATATATATTTGAGCATAGTTGTAAATATAGGTGGTTAATAATAACAGACCTAAAGATCCCTCAGCACTAGTTGAGGTAGATATAGGTTGTTGTTGACTGCCTTCATCAATAAGGTTGGATTGATTTGATTGTTGTGGGGGAGGAACATCTTCAGTAGTTACCACCCTGTTTTCCTTATTTCTACCACGTCCCATTATATTGAATATCTATAAATGAAATATCAACATAACGTTCAAACATCAACATTTCGCATGAATATAAGTCAAACACAAGTAAAAACTAAACATTTAGCATAAACATAAATCAAATACCAACATTCCACATAAACATAAGTAAAACATCAACAATATACATTGATTCATCCTAAATATGCATAAGTAAAACATCAACAACATAATTCAAATATGACTGAAAGCAATTCAAACAATATAAATAACACTCATCATGATCAAGATTTTTGAAAATCATCATCATTAATCACATCATGATTGGATTCTTTATCATTAATATATTCAGCTAAAGTATCATTATTATCATTTAATTCGTCCTGATCATAGTCTTTATCTATTTGATTGAGAAAATTGGCTTGGACTTCATCCAGTTGTACTATGTTCAGATCAACATCTCTCCTATAGAATGATTATATATTTGCATCTTCTATTCAAATGACTTCATTATTGAACTCCAATCCAATCTTTTGATAAACTTCATCTGCATCCTTATTGAATTAAATTGAACATTATCCCTTTCATAAAAATTGAAGACGTTTCGATGTTGAAACTTCTAAACAACCTTCTAATTGCTACCCAATAGAATATCGTTGAGGTAGAAAACTTGCTTCGCTTTACTTGTAAGGACAAAAGGATCATTATCATACCATTCGTTACTCACATTGATGCTAGTAATGTTCTCGTTCATTTTCATGTTAGTAAGATTAAACCATTTGTACTTAAATAGAACAACATTCTTATCCTTAATGTAGTACAACTCTATTATTTGAGAGATGACACTGTAAAAGTCAATAAACTCATTGTCATGACTTCCCTCAACAACCCCAAAATTTTGGCCTCTAAATCGACTATCTCGATCTTGTGTGTGAGATCTTATCCTATTAACAATACAACTTGCATATTTTTTCCCACAAATATGAGGCTCACATCCCAAACTATAAAATTTTGTTGTTGCTTCTTGAACGTTACGGATATGTAAGCACATCATCTGTATGACAAAATGAAATTAGAAGTTATTCTAACATATAAATTTCCATGTTCACCATATATAATCAATATGTAACTTACTCAATTTCTAAACGATGATACAAACTTTAGCTTATGTTTTTCTTCAACATTAATAATCCCTTTTGACTTTTTGTTCTCTCTATTTAAAAAAGTAAATGACAGTAAGAAAACGAAATTCAACAAACAAAATTCTATTATGATTGTTTGAATTAAAATGAATATACATACTCCATATATATATCGACTTTCTTATAATTGTTTAAAATATACCAATGGTCAATTTGGAATTCATCTTTAGTTAACTCCACATATTTACCCACACCAAGTGACCTAACATTTTGGGAGAAAATTGACAAGCCACCCTCTTCATCAAAATCAAAGCTACATTTTGGTCTACTAAATCTTGTCTCCACATCACTTAAGTACATTGAACAAAATGTCAAGTATTCATTTGCTATATAAGCCTTTATAATAGACCCTTCAGGTTGAGTTCTATTACACATAACGCTTAAGAGAGCATAAAAACCTGAACAAAATATAAAATATTAGGAATTGTTACTAATAAATAACTTTGAGAAAAGTAAAAGTTAATATGAATTAACTTTCAATTAAGAACATCCACTAAAATTGAACCGGTCCACAGAGTTTTGATTTATATGGTAAGTGAATTGTCAAATGAACCATAACATCAAAAAATGATAGGGGAATACTAATTCAAGCATACATAGAATCGAAGCTATGTCTTTTTCCATTTTGTGAAGCTCTTCAACTTTAAGTGTTTTGCAATATAATTGCTTAAAAAACTCTCCCACTTGACCCAAAGTTATGGACACATCATTAGGCAAACAACAACATATTCTAATAAGAAGTAATCATTGCAAAAGTGTGTGACAATTATGGTTTTTAAACCCTAATATTTTTCCCTCTTTAACATTTAGAAAATGGTCTATATTTGATGCCTACCGATCAAAAAACTTGACTAATTGGAGAAATTGACAAAAAGATTGTTTCTCCCTTTTTGACATATTGTAACAAGTAGGGGGAATAATGTATGACCCATCATTTCTTCTTTTCAAATACAAGTCTTTTCTAATATTCATGTCTTCTAAGTCAAGTCTAGCCTTAATTATGTCTTTCAATTTCCAATCAATTCCCATCACAGTTCCTAAAATATTCTCACAAATATTTTTCTCAATATATATCACATCAAGATTATGCCACAATAATACTTCCTTCTAATATGTCAAATTGAAAGAATGTTTTTTTTCCAATTGAGTTCAACACCATTTCTCTTTCGCTTTCTATTACTTGGGTGTTTCCTAGGTGTAATGTCACCTAAATGTGATAACTAATAAACAATACCATCACTATACAACTATAATGGAGCTTTACCCAATTCTACTTTGCCATTAAACAATTTACTTCTTTGCCATCTATGCCTATGTTCCAAATAAAGAAAATGGCCTGTATAACATATTTCACTTCGTAGTCTCATCGAATAAATTTGATGATTACACACAGGGAAAGCCATATACTCTTTAATGCTCCACCCAAACAAATTCTCATAAGTTGGGAAATCATTTATAGTCTACAAAACAGGGGCATGCATTATAAATGTTTCACTTTGAATAACAACAAAAGTTTGTATTCCAAATTCCCATAGATCATTTAAGTCATCAATTAATGGTTGTATGTAGACATCGATATCGTTACTAGGAGCAGTAGGAACTAAATAAACAAAGACAATAACATAAAAGGATCCTTCATACACTTCCATAGAGGTAAATTGTATGGCACTAGAATTACCAACCACATGTTGTATGATGTACTCATATTACCGAAATGATTAAATCCATCTGAGGCCAATCTAATTCAAACATTACAACAATCCTGTACAAACCATGGAAACTTTCTATCAAATTTTTTCCATGCCATTAAGTCTACTGGATGACGTATAATGTTATCCTTAATGCATTTCTCTTTATGCCACCTCATATCCAACACTATTTTTTGTGACATAAAAGTCTTTGTAGTTGTGGTTTAATAGGAAAGTATCTAAGGATTTATTCAATATCTTTTTCTCTCTCTCATCATCTACTTACCACCTTGATGTACTATAAATCAGACACTCCTGAACATCTTTGCTTGCCTTTAAAAATAGAACATAATCATACTTACATTGATAAATCCTAATCCAAGGTCCTTTAATAATTTCTTTGCAACATAATAAGATTTCGGCAATTCGGTAATGCATCATTATGTAAGTCAATTAACATGTCAAAAGACTTGTTACTCCATTTATTATAGACCTTCAAATATAACAACTTAATAATAAAAGATAGTTGTGGGAAATTTGAGCACCTTTGATATAATTCTTCTTGAACAACTTTCAATAACTTCCCAAAATTATCTTCATTTATACAACCAATTATCTTCAAAGTCTCCACATAATTCCCATAATCATCTAACATCTTGCCAAACCCATCATTACCATCATCATTAACCTCATAATCATCTGCATCATTATTGTCACTATCATCATAACTTATACCACCACTTCTACTAGAACTTGCTTCCTTACGTTCATTATGATAAAGCCACGGACTATAGGTCTATGCCTTGGATTAGCGAGTGATTATATACAACATCTTAACTTTAAAAGTTGAAATTTAAGTAATCAATGTAAGGATTACAAATACGACATTCATCACCCATTTGATGTTGTACAAATTGCATAAATCTCTTAACTCCTTTTATATATTTAATGGACCATTTCTGATGAGACATATAACTTTTATTCATGTAGCTATACAATTAAAGAAGATAACTGAATTATTTAATACATTTTTTATTCAAAATTACGTAACAATAAAAGTTACTATTAATTAAGGTACAAGGCGTTGTTTGTACCCATGAACCGAGAAAGGGACTTCTCGTTATAACTCCTAGGATCATGAAAATTTTCACCTATAAGCCTCATTGGAGCTACATCATCAGTTTCCAACCTATATAGCATCCTATGTTTCTAAGAATATTGCACACCTGTACACAAAACTAGCACATCAATTGCATTAACATAAAACCAGAACATATCCTGCTTAAAGTTTATATAAACAAAGTTTGTAAGAAAAGAAACACTATAGTATGTGGCGCTATTTATGCCTATGAATTGGGAAAGGGACTTTGCACTATGGCTCCTAAGCTCGTGAAACTTTTCACCTATAAGCCTTATTAGAGCTACATCACTAGTTTCTAGCCTATATACCATCCTAAGAGTTTATTATGCCTTAATGTTTCAAACAATACCCATATTAAATGCAATCCTCATTCAATTGTTACATGATAATGAAAGTTACTACTAATTAGAACTTTATGTTAAATCATAACTTTGCATTATGATCAATGATAATTAGAATATCACAAAAAAAATTTCACAAATACTTCAACTAGTAAAGCAAAACATATTGTAAATAGGTTGGATGACTTTCCTGGATCGACTGACAACTTCAACCTGCAAAGAAGGAGGAAGTCAGAAAATTATAGACACTCTTTAAAACAAAATAGAACCTGCAAAATAAGGGAATTTTGTATTTAATATAACACATTTGTTCTTTATTTTTTTAGTTTTAAAAGAAATTATTATTAACTGTAAATATAGTTGCAAATTACAATATAGTTCATCTTATGAAGTATTTAACTAAAACTCTAACCAATCTTAAATAAATACGATTTCAAACTTAAGTTATGTTTTTTTATTATTATGTACAAGAAGGGACATCATCAAAATAAATTATAACGTAGGGAGGTAGGTCAGATGATTCCTTGAAATATTGAAAATCAAATTACACAAGTAAACAACATTTTTAGCTAGCTTTTTGCCTAGATTGTCCTCTTATTGTTGGTCATCAAAAACACCTAAAAAATATTATTAGCTTGTTTAGATTATAAGCATAAAAAATTATAAAAAGAAATAAAAAGAAAAGAGGACTTGTATATATACATTAACGTTTAATGTATAATTTCACTAACGTTAATGTATAATTTCACTAACTCTTTTCTCATATGGCAAACATCCCACATTGGTTTCATAATATCCAATGTTTGCATACAAAGAAAAGGATAGATGCACATTTCACTTCTTCATACCCTACTTATATTAAAGTTAGACAAGAAATAAAACACAATCATTCAGGAATTACTTCGAACATCTAACGTGCTACCACATATCAACCTAAATTGATAAAAAAACTTCATTATTTTCCCTGTCTTCAACCACAATAACACATATCCACTACATTTCAACCATTATCATCAGCAAATAAAGCAAACAACTCAACATTCTACATAAAAATGGACCCATGGTTATTGACATATACATTTGATGTTTATTGCGAGACCTAAAAAATGAAAACAACACCACTCACTAGTTAGAGACAAAGCACAAGGAGACGATGGATGACAGAGAGAGGAGAAGAAAGTTTTTCACCGATGTTGGGGTGTGAAAGATCAGTTTTGACAATTTGGGCAATGTGGAGAGAGAAATGGAGGAAAATAAAAAAAGAGGGAAGAAGAGAGGAGTCTCGTACGTCTATATTTAAATAGACTGAGACAATGTTGTTTGTAGTCAAACAAAAGACATCATCTCAGCTTATTTTTTGTCATCCGTTATATTTGACGACGAAGATAAAATTTGTCACCATATCCCAGATTTATCTACCAAATTAAATAGATGTCACAAATTTTGCAATATTTTGCTACCAATCTAGATAAACGTCGCCAATACTAAACCTTTTTCATAAAATTTTTTATTTTGTTAAATGATTAATATGAGGTACTTATATTACAATAAAAACTGTTCACTAATATTTGTTTTGTAGGTATATATACAACCAATCATTAACATCATGTTTCGAAATTATTAATATTTAATTTCGATTACCATTTACAAAATAATATTAGAAAATATTGTAGCCTAGCTTTTATTTCTTATAAGTTAACTTAATATTATTTTCAAAAAATACTTTATTTTGCTAAAATGATTAATAAGAAGTGAACATCCATACAATCAAAATTTTTCACTTAATGTAATATTTAGCAAATTATTTTTAATAAACGTATAATATTATTATAAATCATTATAATTAACTTCTAATATTTTCAAACAATATTATGGCGGTCATTAAGGTATTGTAATAATAATTTTTTCTCTATGTGTAATAATAATTAAGTTACGCAAAGGTGACAGTGAAGATGGCAATGTGATCAACTTGGTAACAATTTTTTTTGTTTCTAACAACATTGTATTGTACTTCTTCTGACAAAATGGAAAACAAAATTATTTTCCTTAAGAAGAAACAACGTCGTTTTGTATTAGGCTTTTATCACTACTTCAACGAACCTCTCCTCATTTTCGTGTTGGCCAACAACATTCCTTTACATTCATAGTCTAATAACCATTGTCCCCCTCTCTTGTGCTTGCCTCCTGTATTGTGGTCATCACCGTCGAAAAACCATCCTTAACTATATTGGTATCGTTTTTTTTTCTATTTTCAAACCCCTATATTGTGTTAAGTTTAATTTATACCTTTAGGTGTTTATTATGAGTTCTTAATTCTACATTTTTGTATGGGTTGTTTTGTCGTTATGTTTCAAAGATAAATTATTGTCTTCCTTTATTAGTTGAATATGGGTTGACTTCTTTTTACAACCTTTAACACTTCCCTTAAGAAAGCTTACTAACTATTTGATGAAAGGTCTAAAAGAGTATTTAACTTTTTTAATTTGTGATAATAGTATTATAACCCACTATAGATAATACTATATTTCTGCGAATCAAGAACATGGTCATGTTTAATTTACTTTAAATTCTAAAATTTTGATATGATATAAAGGGTAAATAGATTACTGTTATTTTAATAAGGGTAATATTCATCTCATTAGGCAAATTGAAGATGTATAAGTACTAAACTGTAGTACTTTAGCTTATCATCGGAATTGAAGTTGAACATAATGAATTTTATTCTAAATTCACATTTATAGAATATAACTCTTAAGATAATTAGTCATGGAATGTCAACATGGCGACTAGCTTCTGATGGTAGAAATTCATTCTGTTGGGAGGAATATGCAAAATTGTCCCTACTGAAGAAAAAAACAATGCAGAACAAATCCCTTTTTCATACACTAATAATCATTTTCCATCCATGGTGATCTTCTTCTTTAAGGTTTTTAGTATGATTTGAACTATGTCACTTTTCTTATTATGTAGATCTCATTTCCTACTATGAAGCTATTATATATATTCACATTTAATAGTATATACTATATGTTGTGCTAAGCTTTCTTGAATCTTCAAGATAAAATCTGTGGCCATAGAGGTATGGGCAATGGGGAAATGTCACAACAGTCCATAAAGGATTAGGTAAATCTACTGTTTTGGAAAATTCGTCGATTCCAGAGACTTGGCCTAATCATTCAGGTATGCATGTGTTCCAATTTGGGTTCGTTAAATGGTTTCACTAACCTACCAATCTAAGTTCTATACTGATTGTGTTTTAGGTGAAATGTATCATACTGGCAGTTTATCAGAGGAAGTTGTCTTTCATACTAAATCTAGGGACTTATTGACTGTATCCACTAGAAGTTTATCTATAGCAAAGAAGCTATTGGAAGAGGGTGTCAACAACCCTACACGTAAGGGAAAATTTTTCACTATTTCAATTGGTGCCTTCGAGTATGCAGGCACCCTTCTTAGGAATCCAAACATAGGAAACTTATTTACCTTTACCGACTCTCATGTCTCTTGGAATCTAGAAAAATAATTATATCATTGTCATTTATCGATGGAATCAACTAGACCCAGCTTTAAACTTTTTTTGTTGTTCTATTTGTAAGAATTTTTCAAATAGTGTATCTACTAGTCAGAGGGAAGGCTGCATACTATTGTCGTTGTTATTGTTATTGTTCTATATTTGTAAAAATTGTTAAACTTCTAATTAAAAGTTTGTACTACTTACTATATAACATTATATTATATTGATACCAATTGTAAAATTTTTATAAATAATTATTTTACTGTTACTAAATATTAATGATTAATTCTACTTTTTTACTTAAAATTATGATATTTTAGTATTTTTAAGATTTTTTGCTTCCAACATATATTTACTTTTCATATTTTAAATAACCTACCATGGTTTTTTCAACAATTTGTTTTAAACATTGAATACAACTTTACAACAAAACATATCTTAACTAGGATAGATTATAAAAATTTCAATTATAATTAATCTTAACTACAAGTTTTACTTATTATTAACAAACTATCTTCCAGATATTATTAATTTTAACATTATTATCACATAGCAAATTTCATCAATATTCATATGAAAATTTTTGAAAAATCTAAGAACCACTTTTAGTGAGTTCCACCTCATTAGCGATGAATTAAGATAAATGGTCACAATATGTCTACCAATCCATGACGATCAAGAAAATCATTGCCAAAATTTACCGACGAAGTACCTTAATCGTTGCCAATAGTGAACATTCCATGAAATTTAAGCATTTATCTTCACTTTGTATTATCTTAGCTCGACCTTTTGCGACGATTCAGGTAAAATGTCGACAAAAAGGAGTACAATTTGAGACATAATTTAGTTTCCTGTCGCTATTTTTTCCAGCAATTGCTGACGTTGTGCTAAATCGCTGCTAATCACATTGACTTGTCGTATGTACGCTAATGATAATTTCTAGTCATCGATAATTATTTCTTTTTTGATACGAAAGTACTTTAACATCGTTAAAAAGTGTTGTTATTGCGACAAAACTGTAAAATGTTACATTGAAAAAGTGTCGTAACATTGTTTCCCCTTACCGACATTTTGCTTAACCATCGTAGATTCTCCAACTTTTAGTGACAATATTTTTATTTCTAGGAAAGGGGACACTTCTAACGATAATTTCTTTTTCATCACCAAAGAAAAAATAGCCAACACACATGTTTGTTGTAATGTATGTTTTTCACATAATTTTTGGAATTGTCAAATTGTGCTCTCAGTATCGTCTAATTTCGTTGTTTTTCTGCATATTCAGTTCTTCACCTCATCCTTCTATCACTACACCAAAATAAGGAAGTTTTGGATACTTATATCTAGACACATTAATAATTGTCATAAATAATTTAAAAATTGGTGAAATTTTTAGATATTTATTTAAGACAATAAAATTTGTCTAAAAATACTTAAAAAGAGTTTAACATTTTTAAAATTTAATTATTTAATTATTATATTTATTTATGTTAAATTTATATTAAATAATTAACAAAATAATGTATTTTAACTTCTCGATACTTTGTGACTAGTTATCCTACACTTCCTATAGAAACTTGTTTAGTGGTTATAAGTATTTAAGACACACTCTCTCTCTCTTATGACTCATTGTTAAAATATATTTGCTCACACTCTCTCTCTCCTCAGCACATCAGCTCCTTTGTCAGATCATTTTCTTTTTCTCCTTAAGATTTTCCCTCACTTTCTCCCAATTTTTTCTTCCTCTCCAAACACACTCGATTTTCAGGAGACTATTATTCTCATTTCTTTGATTGATTCTTTCTCAGTTATACACTCTCGTCTCTCTCTGTCTCTCTCTTTTTCTCGCGCTGGTTTACTCCTTTGGGTTGTTAGTCGATTGGCATCTTCTTTAACTGTAATCGAAGTAGTAAAAGTAGAGGAATTGGAGTTGAAGTGAGTGATCATGACTCTGGAGCTGAGCTCTCGTGGAGATTTGAATCGGTTGCTTCCTCTGACTGAGGATTTGTTAGGGTTTGGAGTGGTGAAAGCTTTGTTAGGTGTCACTTCCTTACAAGTACTTGACTTTCTTAACGATTCCGTACGCATCTATTACACATACATAGGATATAGGTACTGAGTTTTATACTCTTAACTGTTCAAGGAGAGTGTTCATCGATTTCGCATCCTCCCTATGCTAGCATGTCACAGTTGGCTTTGTTTTCTAAATCTAAATATCACTAAAATCCTTGTATGCTTAGGATACGAAAATCCTTGCAGGATCTTGTTGGGCATTTTCAACAGTTGCCGCCATTCCAATAAGTAATTCAAGTTTGCTAAGCTCTGACTATTTTAGGGGTTAGTCAGTTCATGGGTCCCCTGAATTCTTTACTCTGTTTTGCAGTTGGATACCTTATTGCTTGATAATAATGTTGAGAACACGACACAGAGGCAAATGAAGTCGTGAATAAATTAAAGCGTAAGTTGGGTTGGGTTACTGGGAAGAGGAGTTCTCAGTTTCAAGGAATTCTCTGATGTAAAAGCTCCTGTCTTCATGTTTGGCTTCTTTTACCTAATTTTTCTCTTGCTTTAAAGAAACACTGTTGTACATTTTCCGTTTCTCTCCAAGTGACTGAAATAGATCTCCAGCATTGACTCAATCTGCAGGTAAATTTGTTGGTACCATAATCTTTTTGCTCTTTTCTACATCAGTTACAATTTGATTTTACTTGATGTAACTAGCAGTATAACATAACCGAATAAAGTGACGTTCTTGGTGATGGAATCCACTAAAGATAATCTCTTACCATTAGAGATAATCATCTAAGAGCAGTCTAAGAAAGCTAAGCTCTTAGATGGTTAAAAGCTTCATGTATGGATTGCTTAAGCATTTTGACAGGTATTCTTGACACATATCTTCATTGCATAATAAGTTGGGTGGGACTTTAGGCATAAGATACTCTGTAATTAATAATCTGTGTTAAACTTGTTTTGTTTCTAAAATAATATTATTTTGCATGTAAATAAACATAAAATAACATTATTTTTGACACAATAAGTTTAAAATAAGATATTAGATACAAAGAAGACATTAAATCTTTTATATATACTAACACTCTGTCTTCTAAAATAATATGGTTTTGAATAAAAATAAACATAAAATAATGTATTTTTGTCGCAAAACATGATTGTAACAAGATAGTGGGAATTTATTACAGGAAAAACAAGAGAAAAGCAAAAGGATTTGCATTTGCCCCTGGCGGCGAAGGTTATAGAGAAATGGAAAAGTGTGAATACGTATCAGAGAGTGAGGGAAAAGATGACATGGACAAGCAAAAGCTCAAAGCTTTACTAAGTATACCAAGGCTTCAGCGACGTTTTATTCAACAAAATGTGGCGATTTTTATTTTGTGACGTTTTAATAAAAAGACGTCACAAAAAGTATTACAAATCTGCAACATTTTTTAAAAATATTATAAAAAATTCAAATTTTTCGTGACATTTTTTATACGTCAGAAAAAGTTTTCACATTCAGCGACGTTTTATTAATAAAAGATCGCAGATTGTATTGTTTTCTTGTAGTGCCTATATTCTTACTTTACCGTAAGGAAAACGAGTCCCTCAATTATATTTTTTTAATCACAGCTACAAATCTATAATTTGACAACCATGTACCAAATCTCCACATCCTACAGTGTAATTGTAATCAATGGGATGACAAAGTAAAATGGGCTTGCAACATTCAAGGCTTACGAAAGCATGATCTCTCTATTGTTAGTTTATTGTTTAGCTGTTCCAATTATTCAATTTAGAAACAAGGAAATAATAGAATCTTAAGGAACAAGAAGCAAGACAATAAATATTTATGTCTTAAAATTATCAGTTGAGCAAGGAAAATCTAATAGATAGAGAAATGTTAGAGGAGTTAGCAGCTCCTTAATTATGAAAAAACTAATAATAGAAAATAACTTATAATATGATATACTTAAATTTAAAATATATTTTAGTAGGACATAGTATGAGTGCCCCATGATTATCCTAAAATCTCTCACTCACATATGATAAGTTCAATAAGTTTTACACTTTCAATTTTCATACTTGGATGATAATTTGTGTGACTGATATACTTTTAAAAGTCTAAAAATATGCATAGGTTAGGAGAGAATTGGTACTACCTTCTAGCAATATTCTAAAATAACAACATTAACTTAATTTTCTAAAGCTGGAACCTAACTAAAAGGGTATTTTTAAGATAATCACAAAATATAAGTTGAGTATTTAACTTAAATTATTTTTATTGGTCAATTATGCACACATGGTATAAAGTAAAGATAGCCAATAAAGAAATGAAGGATAAAAAAGGACATTTTTATTGCTTGGATTAGAACCCCTTTCCTCTTTAAACAAAATATTGGGCTATTCTCATCACTATGGACCTCCGAGTTTCATTTCAAACTATAAATTCTTTCGTTTATTGCTTGGATTAGAACCCCTTTCCTCTTTAAACTAAGATTATTATATTA
>JAOTJB010314138.1:0-28387 GCA_027123815.1 Erythroxylum minutifolium | reverse complement strand
ATTTTTGGAGACCGAGTATTACTGTATAATATGATAATGGACTATTTTTTTAATTTTTAAAAAAATTCAAGAAGTATTTCATAAATTTAAAAAATTAACTAAAACGGTACCTGGTATTAATCGATACCAGTATAATATCGTACCAGAATATAATCTAGCACCAAATTCAATATGATATTTGTAACATTAGTTATAATTGCAAACTACGAATTATACTGCAATAGTGAGTTACTGTAACAATTGCAGACGATGTGACATAATTATAAAAAATACTCAAAATTACAACAAGGATCTATATTGGTTATAAAAAATATTCATCTATCTACCATCTTGAATTAGATCAAGTGTAGATCTTCATTTATTGGTTACACCCAGTATCGCTCATGGCTTAAGTTCAACAGTTTTCAGTTTTGACGTCAAAGGTACGATGGTGCAAAGCCATGTTAACGTTCTGTTTCGACGAATCAACCTCCAACTAGTCAAAGACAGGTATTCCATTCACCATGGTCAAGCCTACTCATTTAATATCGATAAACTTGGAAACTTGTATTTATAAATATTATTTTCATTTAAAAACTTAAAAGAGAAGCAATGAGAACGTAGACAAAGGGTGGATATCGCCACCACAGTTGCCCTACTAATGTTGCTGTGTGAGTTCATAAGCTACACTTTTACACTTCATTGATTTTCAGCAGCCATCCAGAAAAATTGGCAACCACAAGGACAGGAACGGATTCTAAGTCCTCTGACGACCACTTGGAATGGCTTCTACGAGCATCAACTCTTCTAGATCTTTCAGAGCTTGTGCAGCAGCATAGATAATCATTTTCCTTATCTGTTCGATATAATGACAGGAAATTACGCCTAGAAAAAATCTGGGTAAATGTCAACTATGCCAACCAAATGTTACCACTGAAATGGCTTACCTCAAGTTTGTCTTCTCTAGCCTTATGATTCTTTGGAAGTTGCCGGAATTCCTCTGTTAAGCGCAGGCATTGGTGCACATTTTCAGGGGAGACAAAATCAACAGCAACTTTGGTACATGACTGATCAGTGAAAACAAACATGTCAGTGCAGCGCCAGAATTTGAATCACTTTTGCATGTTTGCCAGAAATGCATACATTATTTTGATGAATTTTACCTTGAGATTTCTAACTTGATGTGGGCATCCAGCAGGAATGAAAACAGCCTCTCCAAGTCTTTGTTCAAACGTCCAGGCTTCAACTCCTAAGAAAATAAAAGAATAACAGTGAGTAACTTCTGAAAAGGGGTAGAGAACTAGCAATGCGAAACACTAACCAAATTCCTCCTTCAACTTCCTTTTACACTCCTCGCTTAGGTAAAAGCATTGGTCATGAATTGGGTGCATAACCTACAAGAAACCAAGATTAGCTGTTACATGATAAATAACAAGGTCAAACCGAAAGCATTTAGGTGATCCTATACGCTACCTGTTCTACTGCAGAGCAGTACGTGTGCCTAAACTCTCTGGAATGCTTTCGAAGATATGCCTCTAATTTGGGAACATCCTCTCTCCTGAAAATATCCCACAAAGCACCTCCTGCGCCATCTGTTTGATCCTTTCTGAATTCATTACCAGAAATCTCAAGTTTTTGCATCGTTTCTGGCGGTTCAAGATGTTTGTCTACCTTATCTTGATGCAGTTGCTCTTTCTCATCCTGAAACCTGTGTTTTCTTTTCAATGATGCAATTGCAGATTGCGTTTCTTCACTCAATGGCACCTCTGCTATATGTGTCAAAATGTTCACCTGCATTAAACAAGTGTAGGGGAGAGGTTATTGAAGTTATCGACTTGTGTAATAAGTACAAGATTCAAATTAAGGGTCTGAACTTTTGCATCCATCAGAGTTTAAAGCTTATAGAGAAAACTTCTTAATCCTCATTCAGTGTCTACATTCTGCCGAATGAGCACAAAGTCGAGTTCATCTTAATAATGCATCTAAATTAGTATAATCAGTTGAAAATAAATATGGGATCTGTGAAACTTAGCTGACATAAAGTGAGAAATTGCTTTGTAGTCTCCTTTTCAGTTTCAAACGAATATCTACCAGAAAACTTTTTGCCCCAAATATACATCGACTATTAGTTGGTTAACAAAATTGTACGAGCCACATTGAACAAGATACTAAAGAGGATCATTTAAGTTTGTTACCTATTTTATGATTTTTAATGCACGAACAATCTAACCAAAGGAGCTTTTGTGCGTATCTCACATCAATCATAACTGGAGATGGGTACACGTTTGGTTAGGTGTCAATTGAAATTCAATTTTAAAGTATGGGGATTAAGTTGGGTCTAAGTAAGGTACAATTTAAAAGTAAATTCGACCCAATTTAAGAACTAATAAAATTTCAACTTTTAGCTTAATTCATAAGTTTTATCATTAAAAATTTTTTAACAACTAATCAAATAAAAATAATATCAGTAATTCTTTTGTAGAGAAGATATAATATTTTACAATCATGTATGTAAAATCAAGATCATAGTTCACCAAAAAAAAAAAAGTTAATAAATATGAAAATTTTAATTGTAATAAGATCTAAACATTAAAACATTTATACGAGTGTTATGGGAAAAATAACAAAAACACATATAAGACTCTTACTTTCCAGAACTCTTAAGTCATCTATTGCAACTAAATAGCTAACAAAAACATATAAGACCCTTACTTTACAGAACTCTTAAGTCATCTATTGCTACTAAACAGCTTCTTTTGTCATAGTTGTATTAACGAGATGATTGCTGGAACAAAGTTGTAGGTCAAGTTAATATTAAGTTATTTATAATTATAAAAAAATTGAGTTTTTTTAATAAATTTTTATACAACTTGAATTCCACCCTAATCAAACTTTTTCTGATAAACGTCCTAACTTACCCTCAAAATTTTAGAAAAATTCAAATAAATTCTTAAGATTTTGATGTTTGTAAGTTGGAACTTTAACATTAACAAAACAACCCTTATTAAGGATGTCAAAATTAAAATGTATGATAAGAAATAAAAGAAATCATAAAAGGTCTATTATTGAATACCATATAAATATGAATTATTTTACTAATGGACATTAACATTAAAAGCAAATTTATAAACTATAAAATGTTAAGTTCTTATTTAAATTTTTATAAAACTTTTAAAGTCATACTTCATAACAAAAATTAAGTAAACTCGTAAGATCTAAAGGCTTTAATTTTAAGGCTTAACATATCCAACTAAATAAACTAGACAAATATAGTTCCACCCTATCATTTAAACTTGCCTTGAAAGGACTCTTGGCAATAATATTTGAATGTCATATTTTAAAAGTAGGATATTGATATATTGAAGTGTTACATTAAAAAGATTTTTAATTGCGAATACGTTGATTAAAGATTTTTGGTTATTTTTATTCTTAAAATGCCTTTCCAAGAAAAAACTATCACTAACACAATTGAGTCTTATTAAATTTCAAATTAAATGCTTGGGAAAATATTTGAACCAAATAAGTTATTTATTTATTATAATGAAAAATTGGTCTCCTTTTCATTTTATAATGACAAAAAAAGAGCAGAAGACAATCTTTCCTGTAATCACTAATTTCACTAAAATTTTCTATGCTTTAAAATCTTGTAGAAGACGTCGTGAGTACTCATAATTCTTGAGTTAAATCCTGCCATTACAGATAATGACAAAGTACAGGACAGACTTTTTGTAAGTCCAGACAGGTATTCATCCAAAAAGATCAACATAACACATCATTCAACGTTCCTAATACGGACAGTCATGTCGTTTAGCCCCATTATTATTTCAAACAGTCATGACAAGAATCTGTAATTAACGACATAAATCTATTTAAAATACCGATTTATTGTTTTATTATATTTAAATATCATTATTCATATATATTCAAATATAATAATATTTAATATATATTAAAATAAATTAAATACAACATTAAATTATATAATAATATTAATAAATAAGATGATTAATCTCTCTATTTTATTTGTAATTCTTATTGTGTAAATAATTAATAATTAATTTGATAGATTATCAATGTTAACACTTAACAAATGACATAAAGATTTAATAAAAATAAAAATTAATATTATATAAAATTTTAATAAAATTAATGTATTATCATATTAAGTTAATAAATTATATTTTTAATATAAGTATAGTGTATAAATATAATAAATCAATAAGATCAATATATATGGAAAACATTCATTGGCATTTTTAAAGCCAAAAAGTTCTTCAATAGAATTTCAACGGATGAAAATTTTAATGGAATTATCATGTCATCATTGACAGTGACATTTTTAAATTCTTAACAATCTATTAGTGAACTTCATTGTCACGTGCAAGCCACATAACATAATGAAAGCCACCAACAAATTTAACAAATAATAATTTATTTTTTAAATCTATTAGCAAGACCCCATAGCATAATGTAATCGACGCGTGACAATAAAGTCTTATCAATGGATTTAAAAAAAAAAAGAAATATCACTTCAGTAATAACATGATACTTATTTCATCTATTGAACAAAAAGAAATATCACTTCAGTAATAACATTACACTTATTTCATCTACTGAAAGTTTATTTGGAACATATTGAAACCGTTAGAATTGAACTTAGATCGATTTAAAACGTTACAGTTCAAATTGTATTATGATAAAAACCTTAAACTTTAAATTACACTTCTTGCCATATTTTTAAGAGAGAAAGTTAGCATTCATCTTGGATAACCATGAGAATTCCATACACTGAATTTTTAAAATACATGAAGTTTTAGTATAATTACTAAAGCCACATAAAAGGTTAGTGTTTTTTAGCCTAAAAAGGAATGATGAAAACTAACGTTCAAGAAAAAATGTAAATAGATAGGGTTAATGACAAAATAGTCTTTGATGCGAATAGGAATTAGATCAATAATGAAAGAGCAATCTTAAATTAATTCTTTATCTTATCAATAATAAATTGATTAAATCATTTTGGGTGTAACTCGTTGCGATAATTCACTAACAATTATCTAGTTATCAACTGATTAAAAATTTAGAAACAATATATTTAAAATACTTAGTTGACATTCATATACAATATTGATCGACTAAATTATCAGTGCAACACATGCTAAACAAGATGATATTCCTCGACAATTATTAGACAATCACTAACAAGATGATATTCCTTGACAATTATTAGACAATCACTTATTCATAAATCTTGCATATAAAAAAAATTATTTCTCGTTTTATGGAAAAGCTTACTATGCTTAGACCTATCCCATTCAAAGGTATTCTAGTGATAAACTTTACAAGAACGAGTGCTTTTACTGATCCTAATTTTTACCATTATTTGATACAAAACCATAATGCCAACAAATCTCTTACAATGACTCCTAATGTAATAGCAAGAACCAATTTAGTGTCCATGAACCGCAAGATTGCCTTGTTACTTATTCTATTAAGAATAGTTCATTTTTGGTACACTACATTAATGCATTTACAATTAAAGTAAGGATATTGATACTTCTTTTAAGAGTTCTAAAAGGGACAATTCCATTTTGATAGTAACAGTCCATTTCAGTTGAAATATATAGTCAAACATCTGGAATAGTACAAGTAATTAATGGAAGATAACTCATGTCAAGAAACTTTGCAGAGTTTCATTGCCATTAACTGATGGCTCCTAATTTTTTAGACAGCATCTAAGTAATTAAGTCTTATAGTTCTTTATTATCTCCTTATGTTTTTTTCCCTAGATAATCACTTTGTAAGGGCTTTTAGTTTAAACCGCCCTAGCTGCCAAACCAAAATTGCCCTGCCATGTATAGTTTGAAAATCTTAAGATCTGCCATAATATTACTCGGCGATTTTAAAAATGGGGCCGGATTTGCTCACACCTCAACAACTTAGGGTTTTGATCTTCTCCTAAGTCTACCATTATCCTTTGTGGCTTCGGACGAGGGCAGTCAATTTGGTAATGGACAGAGTCTAACACAAAAGCCAAATTACTGACACTCGTGTTCTGCATTTTGCACAAATTTTCCTTGAGCAACTATAGTTCTTGTGACATCCAGAGTGAACAAATTCGAGCCAACATCCACTTGATCGATTGGATATGTGAATAAGGGTTCTAATAAATCAACCTATTTTGTTACTAGCGTCAGTAAGAATCTCCTAAACATTAACTTCTGGAGATAAACAAAGCAATTTGATCCAATCATTTAGAGTTCTAAGAATTGTACTGTCCGGGAAAAACAAGGGAAATAGCTTCAAATCAATTACTATTCTACACTATTCTTCACAGACCTCATGTGATAGCAAGTGAATCTCCACAGAACATCCCCCTTATTGAGATCCACGACATCAATTTACTTTTAAGTTTCCAGTGTTAACTCTTTTAAAGAAGAAAATATCCCACTTAATTTGCCAGAGACACATTGTTGCTAAGGATTATCTCCATAGTTCACCAAATACAGGAAGTTGTGCCGCTGGAAAGCTAAATTCTTGGTCATTCTGTTGACTCTGAAGACTCCCCATTCAAAGATCATCGTCCTAGAACTCTTACCTAAAATTTATCCTATTCTCACAAGGAGCTATAGTTTTAACATCTTCAGTAGCTTTGTTCAACCTCTCCAATGAGAGCTTTTTTTGAAAGAGAACCTCTGTGCCCAAGACCCTTTCGGGACTTCAGTTTAAGTCCCTCTCCACTAGCATATCATGCCACATCATCCAGGAAGGTGTTCCATTTTGCATAGGAACTTGACCCTTTGCTCTGGTCCCCTCACCAGAAAGAGAGATTTTAAATTGCCAGGTGCAAGATAGCTAGAGAGAAATCTAAAGTGTGTTGAGAGGAAAATATTCCTAAAAGACTTCTAAGAGTGCGTGAAAACTACTATTGACCAATATAAAGGGCAAAAGATGACTTTTTCCTTTATAATTAGCCATAAAAGACAGAAATAAGTAAAAGATATATAAAACATGTCAGAAGTTTAGACATACCGCATCTGACATATCACAATGAAGTTTGGTCACAGAGTCCCCTCTTCCGAGCTCTTCTCTTGTGCCATAAGCAATATAAGTTTTTGGACCCAAGTCTGGTTTCAGGATATCAGTCGGTAACTTTGCAGCTAGATTAAGAATTCCAGCTTTTGGATCGCTGTACTCTTGAAATGGCAATGCACTTATAAACTCATCACAGTGTCGTGGTAGGAGATTTTCAAACTTATCTGATGGGGGCCAGTCCTTCAGCTTCAGCATCTCAGGCCAAAAGTTATCATATGATCTGCCATTGGAATAGCCTTCAAAAAACTGACGGGTATTTATTTCCACCTGCAAAACCATCATAACCAGAATCACTATGAACAAGAACAAGATTGAGTTGTAAGTGAATGAATATCCGAACAGAATAGAAACCATAAGAATTTCTTTCTGGACCTTATAAGCACAATAAAATTTCATTTTGCCACACTATAAATGCAGAGTTTATAATATTCATCTTTCGTTCAAAGTGCAAGGATGTGATCATAAACCTCACAACAAGCCAGGCAATCAATAGCTTTCACTTGAGACATCCTAGAGCTGACTTCTGAATCCACGCTTTCACATAATGCACGCCACATGACCATTGGCTCCCAGCTCAAGTGATTTGTTGCTTCAAGAACATCACGAACTATAACTGGTTCACCTTTAACCCAATGTTTTTGAAAGTGGAAAAGTTCTTCATCATCAAGAGTCTTCCTCAAGGTGGGACAATACAAGTAATTATCCTCGAGTCCTTGTCTACTAGCTGCTCTTAATGAGTCTCTCCCAGCTTTACCACAATTACATGGCAAACTTTTCTCATAAGGGCAACAAGTCTGCAGTAATCTTTCAATCTTACTTATCAACTCAGAAACCCATCCCATTGGAAGTAGTCGCTTCAGTTCCAATTCACAATCACCACAACCACCCAGTTCTTTTGGAGCACAAGAAATGCTCCCATCATTGTTGGCCTTCCACTGAAAAGCCAATGGTAAATCACACTTCTCAGTTTCTTCAGATTCACAGGGCAATGCCTCTCCACCATGCATATAATCATAGCCTCTATTTTTACATTGAAACTTCAATTCTGAACGAATAGATAGGCTTGTCTTACGAATTTCTTGACAACAGTGGAGGCACAATTCATAATTGCACTTTGGGCAGCATCGATGAAAGTCAACTATTGAAGTGGCACATTGATTACTGCCCAAAGGCCCAGAATACAGCAGTAGTTAAACTTTATGTTTAGTAAACAAAAACTTTTGCTAATTGCATGTCCAGTTGAGAATGCTTACCAATAAACACGCTCATCATTGTTACAGAAGTCCTCTGCTACCTCAAATTGGGAACCTGATTCTGAAACAGATGGCAGTAATATCACCAAAACCAATTTTGGAAAGAAGAATGTATGCTCGATTATAGAAAAGATGAAAAGTAGTACCTAGAAAGTTAGCCTCAATTAGCATCTCTTGAGTTTGTTCTTCACGTATTTGTTCCAGATACGGAAGCAGCGACTTGATTAAATATCTCAGATGAAGAAACTTTTCTCTCTTGGTGATATTCTTCAGTGATGTCTAATAGTGGGATGTGTCACGCATTGTTTAAAAGATAAAGTTCCCAAACAAACATAATTAAACAGTTCTTTATCTCTGAATCTAATAACGAACCTAACTAAGGGTGGCAAAAGGGTCCGGATCCGGCCCGGATAGAAGTCAATAGGCAAAGCCAGATTTGATTGGACTTCGGGCAGCGCTGGAGCCTTAATTTTTAAAAGCTTTGGGCTCAGGTGGCCTGGCCTGAACTCAGAATTTTAAAAAAGTTCGGGCCCAACCCATTTCTATTCCTAAACCTAACTGAGGGAGCTACAGAACAGTAGCCTTTAGCGAGTTCTAGGAAGAAAAGTCCAGCAAGATAAGCTAGCTGGAAATAAAGATTTCAAACTCCAATACACAGATTAGTTTCAGTAATTCTCTATAACAGACCCAGTTACATAAGATCATTTCAATTGTTTGTTTGTAATGTTAACACAATTGTACATTATGATATCCTAACCACGAAAAGTTAAGGAAAACCACAGAAAAATAACTGCAAACTTGTTTAGACTTTAAAGGCACAATGAAGCTGAGTAGTTAGATTCTGTTAAGGAGAGAAAAAGGAAAATTTCACTAACAGTCTTTCACTTCATAGTAGAAATACTGCACAACAAAGATATGAAAACAAACCTTAATCAATCCAGGTAAGTGCAAACATGCATTACAGTTGCAATTTCTACGACAAAAGGGGCATAGTTCTGAAATTTCTGCCTCTGTCATCTCAGGATACCTGTACATACAGACAAGAAGGGAAATTAACCACACAAAGTTTGTGAAAGGAGACACAGATTTCGATAACAGGAGGATATTAGCAAGAGAACTTACCATTGCTTGATACATTGGACACAATACAACTTCATTTTACAGTTTTGGCAAAGAACAAAGGTCCTTCTTTCATTTTTCAAGCACTGATGACATTTTTGGAATTCTCCTTTTGCTTGCTGAATGAAAATAACTAACATCCATCACTTCCAAAGGTAACTTATGGAGTAATTACATGCTCATTACATAAGTAGTGAGAAGATATATCATGTGCTAGCATCCAATAAAAATAGGGAAGTGACATTGCCTTGGCTTGTCTAGTTGCAAATCCATCATTGCTCTTTCCATAACCTTTTGTTACTGAAAATGAAGAAGTGGAAGATGACGAAGACAAGAAAGATGAAGCATGGAAAGAAGCACTAGGGGAATTGTAATCCTTCTCTATCTCAGTGTTTGAAATACATTGGTCGGCCTCACCACCTAAATGTTCACATGCAGAATCCAATGTTTTTCTCCTCAAATTGTTTGAACTTCTTTGGTAGACCCTGCAACCAAAATTTCCACTTGGAGAATCCACATCTTTCTCATTCACATATGTTGGACTTTCTTGGCTTACTTTATTATCTACTATTCTACCTCTTTTGCGCTCTCTCATCTTAATTAGACATAATTCTTCCAAACAAAAATCTTCTGCATCATCGTCAGAGTATAGATCTATAAATCTACGTCTCTTCTGTAACCCATTCCGTCTTGAAGTTGCATTACCGTCTGAAATTCCACCCTTTTTACTAAACTTCATTTTCTTAGAAAAGCTTTTGGCTCTTGTTGGCGGTGACCACTCTTCATCAGACAATGCAACTTCATTGCCTCTTGAACATTGAGCTTCTGAAGTCAAATTCATTTTTTTAGACAATTTATTTCCACTGGACTGCGGCAACCACTCATCATTCATATCTGCTTTATCCTCACGGAGTCTCCATCTGTGAACTCTTTTCTTAGTTACAAGCCAAGAAGCATTTGAGGGCCCTCTCATTCTCCCTATTTTATTATTGCTATCCCTTTTGAGTTGTGTCCCCTGCCCAGCAATCATAGCAGCCATTCTCACTGCAAAGCAGAGTAAACAAAGTTACAGGCTACCAAAACTTTTTATTGTCTAAGATTCTTCCTGTATCTCACTATTAAGATACCAAATTTTCATTCTTTAGGATTTGCCTCACGTTCTCTATTATTGAAATCAACTGATTCCGTCTGTGTGTACAGAGTTGAGTCTTATAAAAGCACAAAAGAGTACTAATTACAGATATGAATCTTCAAAAGAAGCATTGGAGCTAATAAGCATTAATCAAACAAATTCAAGTATATTGTGAAGGGTTCCGATAAATAGCTGCGTTGACTCAAGTCAAGTCGGATGGATATCCCCATCTCAATCAAATAACACATAAATCCAAATCATTGCAATCAAACGCAAAAGAAAAAGCAATGAAGTTTCGATTGATATAAACAGAAATCAAATTCAAACAGCAACTCATTCTGAAAAAATAAACCTAACAAAGAATGCGATTAAGGTTTGTTCAATGTTCAAAGAAATTAAGACCAAAAAAAAAAAACAGAGAACAAACCTTGTGAATTGAAATTGATTAAAGAAAAACAGAGACCGGACGCGAGGTGAAATTAGGTATGCGTAAAGGAAAAATGCGAGCCAGATAATTTTAATAGAGAAATCAAAACCTAACGGAAGAGGACTATAGAAAACAGAATCTTCTTGAAATTTTAAATTTAATTTTAAAAATGCATAATTTTTAATAAAAGATTTTATCCAAAGTTGAAATTATGGATAATGAACAGCGTGAATATTGCTTATTTTTAAATGATTTATAATCAGAGACTTTCACCAGTTATTTTAGACATATTAATAAACTTTTTTATATAAATTTAAATAAAATATATTGTATCAATTACTAAATATGTTTAATAAAAGAAAAAAGTTTGTCTAACATATTTTTCTATCTTATAACATACTTTACCATCTTAAAATTTATTTTCTATGTTATTTTATATAAATATTATCTTATAACAAACTTTACTATCTTAAAATTTATTTTCTATGTTATTTTATATATTTAATTTCTAAATAGGACTAATTCCCTAATATTATATTATAGACTTTAAGTTCAATTTCTAAATATAGTCTAAGTCCTTATTTTTGTCAAATTATCTCAACTTTGATAAAAAAAAATTCACATTCGTTCCATTTTTTATTGAATTAATATTTCTAAGTCCAATTTTTTACTTTTGACAAAAAATAACTAAATTCTATTTGCTTAATTTCTTTGAAATTAATGTTGCTTTAGACTATTATTTTTTCATTCTCACTCTTCACTTATCTAGCAATAAAATAGTTTTTTTTTAAAATTTATATCTTCAATCTACAAATTTTTTAAAACTTGATCTTTTCTAATTCAATTACACCTAAGTCAAATAAATTTTACCGACACGAGCCTAACTTAAACTATGGGTTAACGTTTAAACAAATAAGATATGATAATTAATATTCAATCCTTGCTCTTGAATTGATATCGATTCAAAATTTTACCTATTCAACGAGTATCATACTGCTATTATAAAAATCATGTTTTTTTTTAAAAAAACTAAAGAGTGTCATAATATTAGTATCTAAATGAAAAAACATATTTAAAAAATGAATGAAGGTTGAAAACCAAAGTTGAGATAATTTTCGACCTAAATAAAACTATACAAGCAAAGATTTATATCTTCAATTCTAAAAAATCGAAGCAATCTTAAAAAATGTAAGAAGAGCAGTAAAGATTAAAATAAATCAACAATAGTGGAAAGGTGTTAACTAGTAACTAATCATTGCAATCACGTTCGTCAATAGTTTATACCTCTTTATCTACATATAGAAATACTATTATGTAAATTATTCCTGATTATCCAACAATTGTATTAAATAAATAATCAACACATGATAATTAACAATTAAAAATACTTTCATTATCAAATATTTGTTTAATGAAACTTTTAATTAGAATAATAGTTTTTGTACCTTTTTCAATATAAAAAAGGCAATATAATATAATACAATATAATAATTATTAAGGTAAATAAAACTAATCTACCATAAGGAATAGGGTTTACGTTAAGTATCTTCATTACGTAACCAACTTTTGGCACACAAAAGGACTCCCACATTATTAAAATGAAGTCGAACATGAGAGCACTAATTATCTGATCGCTAGTACTAAAAGTAGACTCTAAAGCAATAGTGGATACTAAAGTTGCTTAAAGGTCTATAATCAAATAAGTACTGCTATGTGTCTTATGATAATACATTGAATTGCATCTTTTCATCCGAGGTTACAATACCTGCCTCCAAATAGTTGTCCAACTCCATCCTACTATAATAAGTCATAACCTTTTTTTACTTGATGAATTATTTAAATTCGAGTCTCTCATTAGTTATATCAACAATAAAAGAAGATGAAATTGAAGATGATATTAAACTACTACAATCTTGATTTTGTCCAACTTTAGTTGATAATCATTAAATAAATCATACTAAAATTGTCTAATGATATCAATAGATGCTTAACCTTGATCACTATACAACTTCTAATAATAAAAATATTGCCCCACATCTTATATTATGGCTTTAACATAGAAATGACTTCCATAGTTTGTGATGTTGTAGACCAATAAGAATTAAGTTTTATCATCATTTACTATGTTTGAATTAGATGAACTCATTAGAATAAAAAATTCAAATAAGTAAAGTGCCATTTAGATTATAATATATAATATTTTATATAAGACTCGAGTCTCTTAGTGGAACTAAAAAATGGTAGTTTACTTACATAGTGGTTGCACTAAGGAGTTTGAGCTTCTTCTTTTTTTTGCTTAGCCATATAGGGCAGTTATTTGCATGTGTCTAGCCATTCTTCGATTTCTGCAGAGAAAGGTGGTCCACTTGTTCTAGAAAGCTTTACAAACCACTGTAAGAAGTCAATTATGATCCATATAATTAAACAACCTCAAGGCTCGACATACTCTTTGAATTCCTAGTCGATAAAGCTCACTTGATCTTATACATGCGGTTAAAAGAACTATGCAAATTTGGTTATTTTGTTCTTGAAAACAACTTAGTAGTATTATAAAATATCTCTAACTTTGTACAAAATGCTTTGATCAACTCCCATTGCGTTTAGTCGATATGTAAGTATATTAAGAATATCTTTGTCTTAACCTATTAGACACCTCAATATACTTGGTTGCCGACTCTAATATCTTAAATGTTGAATTCCTTTTGGTTGGATAATCCATAAGTAACTTCTTGGTTCACAAAATGAATAGCTACCATGCAAATTATTCAAAAATTTCACTCTTTTGAGTATCACACTCCAATATAGTATATTGCTTCAGATTATTTATACTACTTCCTTAATCACCTCGAACGTATCATTCAGAATAAAATTCATGATATGTGTGAAATCACGCATATCGAATAACCTTCCATTGATTAACAAGCTTCCAACCTGTAACTTCTTGTTCAAATTTTCTACCATCGCATCATTTGCGCTATATTTCTCCAAAGTTATATTTGAGAGCTTGGTGTTGATGTTCTTATCCACTAAGCACTCCACCATTACAGTTGTCAAATTTTCACTTGTATGCATCATTGACACATAAATAAACCTACATTTAAATACAATGGCAGATACCAATTGTACATAATCAATAAATAAGTGATAAAAGTATTAAAGAATATAATTTACCTCAGTAGTTGACTACATAAAGGTCAGTCGTTGTTAATTATCTTTTGAATTTCTCTTCATTAATAGTGTATTTGTGGTTTATTTTAGGAATTAAATTTAATGTCATCACCACAACTCACAATGGAAAGATGGAGCAGACATTACTCTTATGGGAGCTACGATGTGTCTTCGTAATATATACTATCACTATGTAATGTTAGCTTAAGGTTTATTATTAATGATTTTGATGATAACTACATGATATTTCAAAATTCAAATTGGACTTATTTCCTTCTATTGCTAACTTATTATCAAAAGGAAATAAAATCATAAGAAGTACGCTTCCTTTCTTACAGGAAATTTCTTTATGAACTTACTTTATTAGAAATGGTTTATCTGAAAGGATTCTCCTAATTATGAAGGTCGTATATTAGCCCCGTGATTACTGGAAGATTTTTGGCAAAGATGACATCTAAGTTCTTCAGATTTAAATCTATCTGGTTGACTAAGGATGTAACTGAAGCAATGACTAGTTGAAGAAATTGACTATTTAAGAAAGAGCAATAACCCTTGTGAAGCAACGAGTATACACAGACTTTCGAAACATTTGAGCAGCATCTATATTCTTAAGAGTCATATCATTCTTATTGTGCAGAGAGAAATTGTTTTTGATTCTACATTTTATTTTTCTATGAGCTTTTAGAAGCTTATTATACACTTTAAGTGTAAAAGGTTGGAGAACCTTAAAAAATATGTACTTGTGAGCTTGAAGAGGCTCTCCAAATTACTACTTGATTTTATAGTGAAACACTCAAGTTGGATACTTGGGGACTGCACGTAGGTTTGATTTGTAAGTCGAACTAGTATAAATCGACTGCGTCCTTCTTCTCTCTCTTTCTCTCTCCTTATCTTTTATATTTTTGCATTATATTGTGTGCGTGTTCATTTCAGCAAGAGGCTCCTTCACTTTATAATAGGTCCCTTCTGTTTTCAACCTACTAACGGTTCTTTTCATTTTAACAGGCGCCTTCCTTTTTTTATTGTTTTCAACAGGACTTGTACTTTAGCAGGCTCCTGTCGTTTAACAGGCTCATATAGTCTGATAGAATCCTATTGTTTTAATTTTTAATAGGCCTTTGTCTTTATACTAATTAAAAGTAACTTGTGATTTTTTTAAAAGTTAAACACAATTCACCCCCCATCTTGCGTGTGTTTGCTTTATCATGTATGAGAGAGAGGTTTCCTTACATATTACAATAATGATACCATGTTGTGTCATTAGTGGGAGTAATAATTACAATAATGAATGTTAGACACTAACATATATGTGGGAGCAACCAAGCATGTACAATCAACCTCAAGGTGCATCATACGAGAATAGTTACAATTCAGAATGAAGAAACTCTTACACTTATGAATGGATTGATTACGCTTTAATTAAATATTTATAGTACCAAGAACTTTAAATTAAGGAGCCAACTTTAGAAGATATGATGGCCAATTTTATTTAAGATTCGAACATAAGGCATCAGAAAACAGAGACTTGTATACAAAATATGATGAATTGGATCGATCAGTTAGCGAAGATATTATCTGATAAGATGCATGGGAGTTTGCCTAGTCCTACTGAAACAATTCCTAAAAAACATAGAATGACAATCACTCTTAGGTGTGGAAATGAGCTCTCAGAAGAAGAAGAAGAAGAAGAAGGAAGCATTACAGATAAAATAATAGAGTACCTTGTCAAACTTTAAGCTAGCCGATGCAAATTAGAAGAAAGAGCTTCTTCACCTGAATATCTTAAGCATAACACATAATACTATTTGAGCTTATTAACATAACAAAATGAATAAAAGACAAATGTTGGCTTCATGGATGAAGTGACATTCCAGGAAGATGAGGAGGTAACTGTTATTATTGTAGAGGAGGATGAAGATATGATAAAAGCAGAAAACGTAGAAGAAGAGAAAGTCTCCATCCAAGAAGAGGAACTAGAGAAGTGGCAAGAGGTAATTGAAGAAGATGAGCCAGAGACCTTTGTCCAAAAGGAAAAAGAAGAAGAATGGACAAAGGTGGTTGAGGAAAAACTGACAAAAGAACCAAATAAAGAAACTAATGGTGAGGCATTGGTAGTCACCTTAACTATGGAGGGTTCCCAATTCCTCAAAGACAAATTGCTTGCATCAATCAAAGATTTTGGGAGTTTTGTTATTCCCTCTTTTATTAACAAGTTGTGATTAAAAAGGGCATTAATGCATGTGATTGGATTTATTAATTTTATAAAATTATATCCCTTTGATTATCTTGCAATAGGTGGCTTACTTACAGGCCACAAAACCCCTATATTAAGAAACAGGTGGAAGTAAGCCACTAATTATTGACCTAGGATGAAAAAAGTGTAGGGTACATTGAGCTAACGACATTAACCAAGCGCTGCTTGGGAGGCAACCTAATAATTATATTCTGTATTTATTTTTATTCATGTTATTTGCTATTTCTTTTTATGTTTTAATCCCTTTTTATGGTTTCGAGGATGTAGTCCAGTATTGAATGGATCAGAAATCAGAAAATTGTCATATTTAGGAAAGTACCAACTCAACCTTTTCACTCATTATATATGTTTATATTGTGTACATTGAGGGTAATATATAACTTTAAGTGTGAGGAAGGGATTAATGAGTTTAATGAGTTTCTTCAACTTATTATAATCTTGATTATTAAATTTTATGAGCTAAAAATTTTGATTTAATTAAAATATATCCATGAATACTATATTTCATCATTAAATATTGATTTGAATTAGTATGCAAAAGGACGATAGTTAGAATAAAATTGCTTTTATAAGTCATATTTTTAATAATCATTTAAATATTCAAGTTGAATGAAATTGTATAGTATTTACACACATTAACTTATCTTTCTTGTGAGCTTTTAAGTCTAAGAGCAAAATTTGAAAAATTTTAAGCTCTTGTTATTCCTTTAATGTGTGTTATCATACGTAGTTGAACGATTATAGAACTTGCTTTTATTATGCATATTGATATTATATATGTTAAGTTAGAAGCATTGTAGTGATAAAGGCTCTTAGATTTAACAATTTGTTTGAGCTTATTTCTTTGATAATTACCTTAAATTTATTTTTAGGAATAACCAAGTTGAGTATTAACTTTTTCATCGATTATAACCCAATTATTAACCTTATCACTATTTTTCTTTGAAGCCTTTTTATTGTTTTGAACTTTGAAGCTTATTTACATTATTTGGTTGTTTAAAACTTGAAATTTTGATATCTCTTTAATAGTGGTACATGAAACTATTTTTATTTTTAAAAACTGAGTATAAAAAAGAAGAAGAAAAGAATAATTATATAGTACCATTGGTTTTATAATGAATGGACCTGTGCATTGTGAACAAGTTTTATGTAATGTTCTCTTGTGTAAATATCCTTCCAAATCAATCCTTTTTATCATCCCAATCATTCCTTAGCTAAGCCCTACTACGACCTATATAAAGACCTTTTGATTTTTGTTTCTATTTTATACATAAGTGGTGCAGATGTGATAATATTGCAAGCCTATGGTAAGAGTTTTACTATGAATTGATTGAGAGTTTGATATTTTTCACCCTAAACACTTGAGTGCAATGAGTGAAATTTTGATGAGGGCGTAAAGGTTTATACTTTTGATTTCAATGATATTATTGTTGTGATTACTATTAATATTTAGTTAGGAAGCTAGTTTTAGGATGACTTGAATCTAATTATATGTTAATTAGATTAATATGATATGATAATTTATAGTATGAATGAACAAGTTAAGATTTAATAAATACTAGATATTGTATGATTTATTAGTTTGCTTGAGGACAAGTAAAAACTCAAGTGTGAGGATGTTTAATAGGTGCATATTTAATCATATTTATACACCCATATTTGATGTATTTTGCTTGATATTTTATATTTTAATTGTATATTTGGTACTTAATTTGTTCCAAGTGCATTTATAGGTCATAATTGCCTTTATAAACCAAATAGAGAAGAATTTAGATGAAAACGTGACATAAAACAAAGATTTAAAGCAAAGAAAGGATACACGATCATGTCTTTGGCCATATACGTCTCTCAATCCATGTAGATTTATGAATTCTGGAGATTTTAGAGTTTACACGGTTTAGTACATGCTTGTGTATCACGCAGAACCCTAAAATTTACTATAAAAAGACGTGAGCGAAGGCAAAGTAGAAGGAATAGACATTCAGAGGTGATTCCATACATAGAGAACGTTTAAAAGGGACAATATTGATCTAGAGAAGTGGAAAGCGTGAAGAAATCTTCAAAAGATCTAATAGATTACAACATCAAACCTCAACTTGGAAGAACATTCAATAGAAAAGAAAGGAGATTTATAATTATAAACTCTTTGTTTTCTTTTCTTTTTTCTTCTTGTTTATGTTTTATTTTGTTTTTTATTATATGTAACTAAACATCTTTAGTGTCTAGGTTTGATGAACCTTAGTTTGTGCTACAATATGTTTTAATTCTTTTATTTAATGCAATAGTTTTGATTGATCTATTGTGATTTAATTATGTGTTTAATATATATTCTAATAGATCCAGAATATTAGTACATAATCTAATTTCATGACATAGAGATTAAGAAATCTTGTATATGAATAGATCTACTATAATTGAAAGGATTTGATTGCAAACCTAGAGATAGGTCAACATATATCCTCTAGATTAGGGTCAAAATTAATAGTGAAATTCACAAATCAGTAAAGTAATATTAGAAACTTTAACTTGAGTAATTCGATTAATAAACTTAGGATTAGTTGTTGGTAGTTTCGAAAGAGTTATCAGCATAAGATAGGAATTTTCACGGTCCAATAATCAATAAAACAATTGTAAAATAAAAGGTTAATTTTCTAAGGATTTTAGGTGGATTCAGCACCTAGGCACTAAATCATGATATTGATTGTTTTTTTAAGTGATTGTCTTTATTCTCCGCTCATTATTACTTCCTACTTATTTTACCTATTTTAGTTTTAATTTTAATTAAAAACCAACACTCAATTCATAAACTAGATAATATCATAATAGTAATTACTAATAATTATTGTCTTCGTGGGATACTTATTTGTGCTAGCTACAATTATGTTGTACACTTGTGATAAAATTAATATTGGCATAAAAACAACCAACCATAACTAAAAAGAGCTCACCCACACAAATATGAGATGATGATGTTTAAATGCCTGATAAACATTTTAAAATATATGTATAAGACACCTAAACACTTCTTGATATGAAACTAATGAGAAAACACCTCTTTTCAGTTTTTTAAGAGCCCTGCTAGTTACTGGAGCTAAGAACTAGCCATTACAATGACTATTGCATATTGTTTAATAAATGTGCATTGAATGCATAAATTTACTAGCAATTGAGAGACTGATTGACTAGTAGGCATATTGGTTGGCCAATATGACAAATTAGTCAACTAATACATCTACCAATATTATAACAAACTCTCGATACATCAAATTTAACAATTTTAATTTATATTGATCAACTACTAACCATAAAAATTGACCAATAACCACAAAAATATAATTTTAACAACTTCAAATGCTCAAACCAAAATTTTAAATACAATTATAATTTAATCACTTCCCAAAATATTTTACAAAGAGTGTTTGAAAGATTAAGAGATTTTTCTATTAAAACCAAAAGCTTCAATGCCTCTTGAAGGATGTAAAGAATCATACAATAAATTGAAACAAAATATTTATGCATGGTGAGCCTTTTTAGAGCATCAAATTAATAAAATTGAATTACAAATAATAATACAAAATGTAAAATGACCTTGATGAACCTTGATTTTTTTAGTTTTTGGTTTGATCTTTATTTCATCAGTCCCAAACTTCAATTTCTCTTTTTCAATTTCATAAACTATCTTTTTGACTTTATAGCTTCATTTTGTTCTTATATTGCTTTTCATCAAAATAACAAAACTCATTAATAGTAATTATATTTTGTTATCATCAAACATCAATTGGAACCTCCCTAGGTTTAACAATCTCCCCATTTTTAATGATGACAAAATATTTGTGATATTAGAGAGCAATATGAAAATTAAGCATATAATTAAGATAAATATTAGCTCCCCCTCAATTCATACATAAGTCATAATTTAATATCAAGAGCAAAAGAAATATTTAATTTTAATTGTAAAATAAATATCCATATGTTTACTTAAACATAAATTTCCTCAAGTAGATAAATACGTAAAATACCATATATACAAAAGTTACTCCCCCTGAATGATATCACTTCCCCCTAAATCTAATATCATCAATCTCTCTCCCCCTTTTTATAATTATTAAAAAATCAATTACCTAAGAATTCATAATATAAAGTGTCATGCATCAAGCCAACTTAGTTAAAAGATCAAAATAAAATTGATTAATATTAGTAAGCTTGTTCAAGAAAGAAGGCTATTGAATATGTAAGAGTTAAAATAGTTATTTAAAAATTTAATTTTGAAATAAGCATCCCTAATTGTGCCTAAATTTGTTATTGTGCCTAAGCTGAAAGATTCAATTGAAACAATAAAGGGAAGTTTTATAGTACATCCACCTCAAAGTCTTCCCCAATCCTCTACGTGACTCTAGTCTTTGTAGTAGATCTACCACATCTTTCTTCTAATTTTCTTCAAAACCTATGCACGGAAAGAAAATTAGGTACTAAGCTATAGGTTTAGTGATGTTCAAGCAATTTCATTTCTCATTCAATTCAATTCATTCAGCCATAACATGTATAACATATAATATTTTTCAAATATCAATATCTTCATTTATTTGTGAGCTACTAGGCATTAAAATTATTTTATGAAATTCAAGCATGTATCTATATAATAATAATTCATATCTATTTACATAATGATCAATAAATTTTACAATTTAATTTACAATTAATTACTACTTCCAATTGACGTTCTTTAATCATCAATCAGGCATTTATATATTTTCTATAATTTCCCTAAGTAAAATTCAACAGAATTGCATCGCAAAGCTGAATAAGTGAGATTTTAAAAATACAGGATCGAGTTCTCATAATCATATGGTCTATTTGCATATCTATATCTTACAGGACCAAGCTCTCGGAGCCATGTCGTTTATAACATAAATCAAATATCTTACACTGGAACCGAGCTCTTGGAGCCATAGAGTCCAATAATACATATCATGATGCGGTACTGCTAACTCCCTAATTGACATGCCAACCTTATCACATTCCTCAAATTCCTATCTATTTTACTAAAGGAAGTTATAATTAAAATGTCATTGAAATTTAATGATTCAATTTTATTTCAAGAATCCTAAATTACATAACACACAATTTTTAGGGAAAAATAAAATTGCTTGAACACATACCAAATTGATGTCCAATTCTTCAAATTAAGCTTCAATTCCACCATCAATTCCTTATTCCTTCTCTTTCCCCTTTCTCTCTCTCTCCTTCAATTCCTCTTCTTTATCTTCAAAATATTACATGAAAATTCAATTTCATGTATTTTATTCATTAATGCATGTAACTACACTAAAATCATGTACTAAAACAACCAAAACTCCGTTAACTTATCATGTTCATTTAAGGTACTATTCATAAAATCCATATACTTTTTCTTCATATTTTTTCTAAGATTCTTATTGATACGGTGAGTTTAGGAACCTTAGATTGATGATTTAGTGTTTAATACTTGATTCAAGGGTTAAAGATAGAGAAAGTTGGCTTAAAAATAGAAGAAAAATGAAAGAAAGTGGGGAAGAAAGGGGGGGGGGTGATTTTCAGCAAATTTTGGGGAAGAAGAGAATGGGTAGGTGGCAAAGACATGAAATCCTTTATTTCTATTAGCTTGCTCTAACCCTGTTTTTGCTCTAATATGGTGTTATTTTTATGTACATTTAGGTATAAAACGATGTCGTATTGGGGTGGAAGCAAGGTTAAAACTAGCAATGTCAATGGGTCGGGCCAAGGGGTCATGGTGGCTCGAGGCCTAACGGGCCCGGATAGGTTGGCTCGTAGCTCGACATTTGTTTTTTAAAATAAAACTTTCAAAACGATGTCGTTTTTGACAAAACGACGTCGTTTTAGAAGTAATGGTCAGGCCATAGGTCCGGTCGAGCAGGCCTGGGCCCGCCGGTCCAACCATGGTTTGCCCATGGCCCTCCTGTGGCCCAGCCAACTCAGGTCAAAAACGGGCCACCAACTTTGACATTCCTAGTTGGAACAGGCTAAAGGGAATAGAGGGTCTTAACCCAATGGCAAATAATATAGCGTGGTCCCTTAAAGCCAATATTTTTTTAAGACCCAAAATTAACTTTTAATTTTGATCAATTAGTTGGATTTAACACCATTAAAATATCAACCTTACATAAATACCTTAATTAATATCATTTTGGTATGTGCCCATATTGAGGATCTCTTTACAGGCTTGTTTACTGGAAAATAAACCACTGGGTTGATAGATTTCTCCTTGTTACTGTTTCTGCCTTTCTATACTGAACCTATGGTTGCTTGTGTGTGTTAGGGCTCATCTGAGAGAACCCCAGATGTCCTAAACTTTTTTTAACTGAAATAATTCTGATGATCTTTTATTGAAGCAAAAGCCTCCTTATAAAGGAGGAGGATTACAACTGAATAATGTAGCTGAAGATAAGGTTCCCTTTTGACTAAGGAAGCTTATTCATACTTATTTAAACGTAAGAATCCTAACCAGGTAAGACCTCCTATAACTCCTATTCAAACTTATTTAAACACAAAGAATCCTAACTAATTAAGATCTCATATTCAAACTAGACATGGCAATTCTGGCCCGGGTTTGGCGAGCCACGGGTAGGCCACGAGCTGACCATGGTGGACCTGTGCGGGCCATGGGCTGGCCAGACAAAACGGTACCTTTTTGTCCAAAACGACGCCGTTTTATCCAAAATAATGCCATTTTGTATTTTTTTAATGAAAAAAATATAGACGAGCCGGGTTTGGCCCGGCCCTGCATTGTGACCCTCGGCCCATTGACACCCTTAATTCAAACTTGATTTCATTATTGATTTGTCTCCTTTACCAAATCTTCTGTTGCAACTAATCTTTTCCCTGCCTGACTACTTCTCTAATAAGTTCTTCCAACAAATGCATCCATAACATCACGCCCCTGTTAGAGAATGAGCTTATCCCGAAGCTCAAAATCAAAATAAGTCTCTTGAAATTAGTGAAGAGACTCCCAAGTGGAGTTGGAAGAAGGGAGACCGAGCCATTGAACTAAAAGTTTGAGTTCACCCCTGTTAAGTCTTGAACGTACGATTTGTTGTAAAGTAGGAATGACTTTGTTATCCAACAGTGGTGGCAAGGAAGGGGGGGGGGTGTTTCTCCAACAAAAGGCTTGAGTAGAGATACATGAAAAACATCATATAGGTGACTATGTTCAAGGAGCTCCGACTGGTAAGCAACAGATCCAACGCACCAGAGGACCTTGTAGGGACTATAAAATTTAGGAGCTAACTTGGAATTACACCACTTAAAGATCAATCACCAAATAAGAAAAATTGACCTCAAACCAAACAAACAAATGACATCAAACCAAACAAAAAATTATAACAAGTCAAACAAAAGAAAATGACATAAAACCAAACAAACATGAAACGAAATGAAACCAAACAAAAGAAATAACAAAATTTAAAAGTAAAGGGTAAGAAAAGCTTATAGAGATGATGTTGGTGAAGGAGCTTCAAAATTATTCCTCCGATAGAATTTGAGGAACCTTTTCTTCAAGCTGCGTTACTCCTTGTGGACTTGCCGCATTTAGGTGCCGAGCTCGTTGATTTGGGACGTCATTTGTTGTTAGTTGAAGGCCATCTGGTTGAGGATTTGTTGAAATGGGTTGACCTCCACTGGTGCACTCGGTTCCTCCTCCGCTGCTTGTTCTTTTAGCTCCGGGACTACTTGGATGTGGAGGGTCTAGAAGAGGCTGTATTAGTGCCCCTCCTGTTCCTTACTGCAGTACACGTTTGAGGATTTCGGAATTTCATAGAATGGAACTCCAAAATCTCAAAGCACCTCAAATAAGATATGTCAAACATATCGTATTGAGTTGTACGCACATCTTCCACATCAAGGTTATAAAACAGAGCTAAAGCAGTAACAATATGAGACATGTCAAAATATAAACTCTTTTTATTTACAACACTCACTATTGATCGAAAAATTCTAAAAGGCGTATTGATTTTAATTTTTCGATCCATACACCACAAAAAGAAAAGTTCTTTGGCCGAGCATTTGTTACTTTCATTTTTGTTAAACATATAAATTTGTGCAAAAGCAAATGCTTGGCACTATGGATTAAAGAGTTCGGTGCATTCCTAGAGTCAAAGTTTTCTTCCCCGTTAGAGTTTTACAGTAATCATCCAAATAAAAATCATTGTGATCATCTAAACTTTAGTGTTTGGAAAATCGAAAAGACCACGCATGATAGTATAATCCAATTTATAAACATTGCCGAATAACCTAAACCAGAAAACGTCCATTTTAGGGTTATATTGGACTGTAGTGAAAAACTCTATGTTCATCATAGGGTAAATAGGTACGTTACATTGAATAAACATATTCTAACCTATGTTTGTAGCTAGTCGCTCAATTTTTTGCCTCACTGTTATGGTTTCTAATAATTCAAAATCAAAATAACAAGGAGTGACTAGTTTTCTATCCCTAGGGTCTAAAAAACGTGTACCTTCTTCATCCGAATAAATTGGAAATGGGAAAAGATAAGCTGCTGCTAAATCAGGCTTACCTTCACCGGAGACTTGAAGGTGGAGTTCATCAGTCAGTTGCCGAGCCATCATCTTCCTTGGTGCCATTGTAAGAAGAAAATCAGTAAAAATAAGAGAAAAAGAGGTGAAATTCGTATTTTAGAGAAAGAAAGAAAAATCTTACCCAAATCTTTGTGTTTTTGAATGATTAATGCATGAAAAGAGTAAAGGATTGTAAGATTAATGAAAAGAGATGAAGAAAATACAAAGAATCTAGAGAAAAATGAAGAATTTTAGAGAGTGGGAAGAGAATTTTCGTGGGTTAGAGAGAGGAAGTGAAATTTTGAAGAATGAGAGAAAGAAGAAAAGGTCAAGGAAACTTAAATTTCCCTTTAGATGGAATTCCCACGATTGTGGGCTCTCCAGAAAGTTTATGGAGAGATTTTCCACGATCGTGGGAATCACTCCAGTTCCCACGATTATGGGATGGGGTGATTCTTCCACTTCTAAATCTTCTTCCAAGCTTGGTATGTATTCTCCATGATCCTATAACCTACAAACACATCAAATTAATATTATCAACAAGAATTTTGAAAAGAAAATAAGTTAAAATTAAAACAAAATCAAAATAAATATCAATCAAACTCAAATCAGGCACAATTATAACTGAAATCAAACAAACAAATAGACAAAAACAATCAAAATAAAGTAGAATTTCATGGATTGCCTCCCATTTAGTGCTTCTTTTAACATTTTTAGCTCGACTCTCCTTTTTACTTAAGGCGGTTCAAATGACTGGTATGGTAGTAGGTGCAGAAGTTGGTCTCAAACTCTGTATATGAGCCACCTCGGTATGGACTCCACCTTTCTTATTGTTTTCCTTCATAATCCTTCTCTTATGCGATCGTTTCTTCCTGAATGAATTCCCAGGGTCCTCAATGTCTTCCCATCCTCTTTGGGGTTCAGGTTCCTTGATGTCTATTAGGGGTAAAGGAGCACGATAGTCTTTCTTGGACACCTTAATGATTAATTTCTCCTTTCTAACTCTCAGTGTTAATTCTCCTCCATCAATAGTCAATAGTCGAACGAAAGGTAACCAGAAATGATCTTCCAAGAACCACCGGATTTTCACGTCTTCTTCAATCCATAGCTTCACGTTCTTGATGATCCCCTTCGACGGTCTTTTTGAGAAATCTACTTGTAGAGTCTTCTAAAGTCTATTATTAGTTGAGTCCTGTAACCCACTCTAACTAACTGACGTTCTAGCGCATTCTTTAATTACATCGACTTGCTTTGTATGCTTCGTCTGATGTCTTATACTTGATCACTTCGTCTGATCCATCTTATTCAACTTTTACTTAAGTATCTTCTTGATTTGATGATTTGTGCCACTTATATTTATCTGCGCACTTAACAAATTCATCAAAACAATTCACACACTTCTATTATTATTATTATTTGACTTTCATTAAAATCAATAGAAGAAGTGAAGTCTTCTTGACTTGACAATCTCCCCCTTTTTGATGATAACAAATAATCATAATATTAGAAGATAAAAAATAATATTCAGATGAATAATGCAAGATATGATATACAAAGATATGTACAATAATTTTCCAAATTTCCTTTCTACTTTTCTATTTATCTCCCTCTATTTGTTATTAATCAAAAAGATACTTTATTTTAGACACTTCAAAATTTCAGAAAACATTTGTTAAAGATCAGTGCGGATCGTCTTGAGGTCTTCTTCTATAGAAACATGTAGAAGTGCTAATTCCTCATGAAGATCACCCACTGCATCGCCTAGTACATCAACCTTAATATGAAATTTCTCAATGTTTTTAACTAAGGCTTCGTGAACTTCTGTCTGCTTGTGACTAGCTTCAGTCCATTCGATAAAATTCTTTAAGAGCTCCGAATTAATGGTATGATCTTGTAGCATTTCATTAAGTGGATGAATATACTCAAAGACAGATGGTTTTCTAGGTGAATCGTCTAATTTTATGATTTTAATAGAGGGTATTTTGAAAGGTTATTTTTCATTAGGGATATCAAGATCATCAGGTTTAGGTAATTTGTAAATCAGTTGCCCTAGAAGGTGTAAGATAGTTTTAACTGAAGGAATGAAACGTAAGGGTTTGAAATGAATGAGCAACTGTACAAAGGTTTCTAAGTTAAAAACGATAATGAATGAGCAAATGCACAAAGGTTTCTAAGTTAAAAACGATACCTTCAATTGTGATACTTTCATACCTTCCCTTTACTATTGAGCCAACCACCTTGAAGCTTTTGTCTATAGTAGATGCTCTAAAATTACTTCCTTATTCCCTTGATATATGATGTGATACATAAACGCTTACAGGTTGAGCTGCATGACATACATCGTCTATGTTCTTTACTGCCGTTGAATTTCTTCTTATGTGAGTTCAACTTCTCATCTTTTAGGAAACTTCTTCTTCTTCCCTTTTTCTTTGCTTGCTACCGGTGCTAGAATTCTAGGTTGTATATCTGGTACAATCTTGATTGTCATTATGCTTACCACTGGATAGATTGTATAAGGATTTTTTGTAATATTCAATGGATATAGTTCTGCCTTTTTGTCTCGCATAATACTATATAATCTTTGTTCTTTATGACTTAGAAGATGTATCGTCTGATCATTTACTGTTATATGTTCAACTTGAACCTTAACTTTCTGTTTAGAAGGTTCTCTGATGATAATTGAACCTCTGTTATGATCACGTGTTGATTCTTCTATGATCTTCATCTTCAAATCTTCCTTCTTTATTGGTTAAGTAGGGTTGTAAGTTACTAGTTGCTATTCAGACGATGTCTTCATCTTCTTTTCAACAATCTGTGTCTTTTATGGAACGTCAGACGATGAAACCTTCTTCTTCTGAATAGGCTTCGTCTTCTTTTGTTCTTCTACTGGTTTGAAAGGGAGTTGTTGAAGCTTCTTCTTCTCAAACACTAACTTCCTTTTTATCTCTGTCTCTCCAGATGGTTGTTTTGGTTGAGTCTCAGGGATAGAGATGATTGGTTTGACTGACTACTGTTATTTCTCTGCTTCTTTTCACTCTCAGAGTTTACACCAAGAATCAGAACTCTTTGCTTCTTTTGTTTTTATTCTCGTAAGGTCTTTAATCTTGGTGACCTTCTTGACTTTTTGGGCCTTTCTGATTGGAGCGTCTCAACCTTCCTCTTTGAAGACACTTAGTGAGTTGGTTGTTAAACCTTGCTTTCCTTCTTCTCTAGAGCCGTCTTAGCTTGTATCAACTTATCAGACAATTGTTCAACCTTTACTGTAACACCCCACTCCCGCAAAACCCGAACCCGATATCGATGGTGATACCCGGATCCGTGTCCCGCGAGGGTGGCATGTCACATCACTTAACACTTCACTAAACACTTAACAAAAATCGGTATAAATTTTTT
>JAOTJB010314121.1:0-15430 GCA_027123815.1 Erythroxylum minutifolium | reverse complement strand
ACTCACTTTCTCGATTTATTCTAAGATAGAAATAAAATCAACAATCATCAAAGACAACTTTCATTCAATTCAATAAAGTAGGAGTTTAACAAGAATAGTTCAAAAGCAATCCTTAAAAACAAATCAACCAAACATGGTCTCCATAACATCATCAACACTCAAATATTCCATTCCACAAAGATTAGAAGAGATAAAGTTGATAGAAAATTGAATAAAGAAACTCCTTCTCTTTTTTGCCAAAATATGGAATTTTTGATGTTGATTTACTGTTTTCCTAATCTTGATGATAATCCTTGAATCTTCGCCTTTCTTAAGACTCTAAACTTGTATTCCTCACTCAAGGAGGCTCTTTTCTATAAAGGGTTTCGTCCTCCTTTTAACCATAGAGGCTTAATTCTCTTTTATAGTCCAAAAACCTTTATTTTAATTAAGCCCCGCATAATGTCTCAGATTATAGTTCCCACGATCATAGGATTTTGCAACAGAAAGTCTCCTCTTTGATCTTTGGCTTAATCTCCAAGTTGCTCAATCTTCCTTCATAAATGAAAATAATCAATTCTTACCCTAAATTAACATCAAACACAAAAGAACAACAATGAAAATCAAACTAAATGAAAACATACAAAGTGAATCCTAAACTACAACAATAATCAACTATTATGCAAGAAACATATGCTAATTACTTAAAAAAACATAGATTAGTTCACAACTATCAACATCCCCATACTTAAATCTTTGCTTGTCCTCAAGCAAAATAATTACAACTAATTAATTCTATCACTTCATTTTCATAAGGATCAAAGCATACAATTTCTCAAATTTAAGCTAACATAAGTATTAAGTTACTACACATATCATGACTACTTTTTCATTGGTGTACATAAACAAAATCAACAATTGGCACTATCAGTCAAAGATAAGTATAGATGCAAAATGACTCTTTCCCATGGTTTTCACTCATTTCTCTCAAGTGTTTGATGGTTAATGTTTGGCTCAAACTTCCTATAGGAAACTAAACTGCCAAAGACTTGCTAATACACCAATTATTCTCTACAATGATTGCATGCATAAATAGATCAAAAGGATTTGTTTAGGGTTGTAATGTGGTAAGGGTTAAGGTGGGTAAAGAGGGAAAAATTAACACAAGCATTTGTAAAGTAAAAAGCAGGTAAAAAGGGATAATAAAATATAGCTCCGAGATATACAAATGTAACTAATATTCTGCACTTATTTACGCTACTTAAGTGTTCTTCCCTTTTTCTTTTTGACATTTTTGCTTTTTCTCAATATGTGGAAGAACTATGAATAAAATAGTAGACTACATAAAATGTGTTCCATAGGAAGAAATATCCTTAAATCATCTCAGTAAAAATTTTCACAACAATCCCAACTAATGTATTACTTAATACTCAACTAAGCTTATAAATGGGTAGGTTAATGGGGTTTAAGGATATAAAATTTTGGTTGTTTTCAAGAAACAAAGGGTAAGGCTCAATGGGGGTAGTAAGGGATAATAAAAGGGTAAGTCATTTAAGCCAAAAGTTAACACAAAAAGGGCCTTAATAATCTCTATTAAGCATGCATCCAGTAGATTTAAGCTGATTCAAAGCAATTTCTGAAAGTAATAACCTAAGGAATTATCACTCAACAAAGAAATAGAATGACTATGGATGGAGTCATATGGGCTCAATCCTCACACTGGCTGCTCAAATGAAAACTCATTATGCATCTCTACACTACCTCATTGCCCAAATGTCAATTTGTGAATAAACTTATGTAACCAACTACTTTTCATCACTCAACATGGTTCACTTTTTACTCAAGTAGCCTAATCTAAGTTTAACCATGCATTCAGTCTCATTCTAACTAGCATGACATAATCTCAGGGTAATATCCATCAGAATAATTCAAGTGCGGTTTCATTGCTAACACAAAACACATGATATGCCTAAGCATGCATCCTATTTAAGAAAATGAAAACAATGCAATTGAGAAAGTCAATGTCACCTTCCCACACTTGAAGATAACATTGTCCTCAGTGTGACAAGTTAACCATCAAATAAGGGAAAATGATATCAAACCAAACAAAAGAAATGAAAATAACTAAAAGAAATTGAAACAAACAAATGACATCAAACCAAACAAAAAATGATAGCAAACCAAACAAAAATAACAGCAAACGAAACAAAAGAAATTGACATGAAACAAAACAAAAGAAAATGACACAAATTAAAAGTAAAGGGGTAAGAAAAGCTTATGGAGTTGATGGTGCCGACGATGTTGGTGAAGGAGCTTCAAAATTATTCCTCTAAAAGAATTTGAGGAACTTCTTCTTCAAGTAACATTAGTATTTGTGGACTTGCGCATTTGGGTGCCAAGCATGTCAATTTGGGATGTCATTTGTTACTGGTTGGAGGCCATCTGGTCAAGGATTTGTTGAAATCGGTCAACCTCTACTGGTGCACTTAGTTCCTCCTCCGTTGCTTCTTTTTTGGGCTTCAGGATTGCTCAGCATGTGGAGGGTCGAGAAGCAACTATCTCTTTGCCCCTCCTGTTCTTCATTGCAGTACGCGTCTCAGGATTTCAGAGTTTCATAGAATGGAACTCCAAAATCTCATAGCGCCTCAATTAAGATATGTCAAACATATCATATTGAGTTGTGCACACATTTTTAACATTAAATTTATAAAACAAACCCAAAGCAGAAGTAATATGAGACATCAAAAAATATGAGCTCTTTTTATTTGCAACACTCACTATCGATCAAAAAATCCTATAAGGAGTATTGATTTTTATTTTTTGATCCATGTACCACAAAAAGAAAAGTTCTTTAGCCGAGCATTTGTTACTTTTAGTTTTATAAAACATAGTTAAACTCATAAATTTGTGCAAAAGTAAATGCTCGATATTATGGATTAAAAAAGTTGGTGCATTGCAAGAGTCAAAATGTTCTTCATCCATTAGAGTTTTCCAATAATTATCGATATCAAAATTAGCATGATCATCTAGAATTTTTGTATTAGACAAATTGAAAATTTCACGTATGATATGATAATCAAGTTTAAGAACATTGCCAGCTAACCTAAACTAGAAAACATCCATTTCAGGGTTATAGCGGGTTGTAGTGAAAAACTCTATAGTCATTGTAGGGTAAATAGGCACGTCACACCGAATGACCCTATTCCAACCTACATTCCCAACTGGTTGCTCAATTTTTTACCTCACTCCTATGGTTTCTAATAATTCAAAATCAAAATACCGAGAAGTGACTAATTCTCTATCCCTAAGGTCTCAAAGTGTGTACCTTCTTCTTTCGAATAAATTAGGAATGAAGCACAATAAGCTGCCGCTGAATCAGACTTACCTTCACCGCAAACTTGAAGGTGCAGTTCATTAGTCGATTTCTGAGCTACCATCTTCTTGGGTTCCATTGGAAGATTAAAACCTACAAAATAAGAGAAAGAGAGGTGAACTCGTATTCTAGAGAGAGAGTGAAAAATCATACCCAAATCTTTGTATTTTTTAATGATTAATGCATGAGAAGAGTAAAATATTGTAAGATTAATGAAAAGAGAAGAAGAAAATATGAAAAATCTAGAGGAAAATGAAAAATTTTAGAGAGTGGGAGGAGAGTTTTCGTGGGTTAGAGAGAGAAGGTATGAAAATTTTAAAGGTGAATGAAAGAATAAAACGGCAAGGGAAATTTAAATTTTCCATCTTGGGAATTCCTATCATTCCCACGATCATGGGATTTCTCTCCAAAAAGTTTTTGGATAGATTTTCCATAATTGTGGGAATCACCTCCATTCCCACAATCGTGGGTTTTCTCTCCAGAAACTTTCTAAAGAGACTTCCCAAGATCGTGGGAAGCAAAACACTCCCATTCCCACGATCGTGGGATGAGGTGAATCTTCTACTTTTAAACCTTCTTCCAAGCTTAACATGTATGCTCCATAATCCCAAAACCTACAAACATATCAAATTAATATTTTCAACAAGAATTTCAAAAAGAAAACAAGTTAAAATTTAAACGAAATCCAAATAAACATCAATCGAATTCAAATTAAACATTATCATAACTGAATAGATCAAGTAAACAAATAAACAAAGATAATCAAAAGAAAATAAAATCTCGTAGGTTCCCTCCCATAAAGTACTTCTATTAATGTCAGTAGCTCGACTCTCTATTTTGCTCATGGTGGCTCAAATAAATGGTGTAGTGATACTGCAGAAACTGATCTCAAGCTCTCCACTTGAGCTACCCTGGTATGGTTTCCACCTTCCTTATGATTTTCCTTCCTTTGCCTTCTCCTACGCGATTGTTTCTTTCTGAACACACTTCTAGGGTCATCAATATCTTCCCATCCACCTTGGGTTTCAAGTTCTTTGATATCTGTTGGGAGTAAAGGAGAATGATAGTCTTTCTTGGACACCTTGAAAGTTAATTGCTCCTTTCAGACTCTCAATATTAATTTTCCCCCATCCATGTCAATGATCGAACGAGAAGTAGCCAGAAACAGTCACCCAAGAACCATCAGAGTTTCCACATCTTCTCCAATATCCAGTTTGTAGAAATCTATAGGGAAGATAAATCTACCAATATATACCTGCACGTTATTAATGATCCCCTTTAGCTGATACACTGTTCTATTGGCCATTTTCACCAATATCTTAGTGGCCTCAGGCTCTCGTAAACCCAACTTCTGACTAAAAGTGTAGGGCATCATATTGATATTAGCTCCCAGATTTGAAAATGCCCTAGCTATGCTAACTTTATTTATACTACAAGGAATGAAAAAATCCCATAGGTCTTCTTTCTTTTGTTCTGCGGTAGGATTGCCTCCTGTTGTGTGCTCCTTCGTCTCTTTCTTTACTTGTTCTTTGACTGTGAGCTCTATTTAGAGCTGATTCGTTATGTCCTTAATTTTCTTGACTCAACCTCCTTACAGTTCTTCATTGCTCTATTTGAACTTGACTTCCTCTGAGTAAAGATGGGATATAGAATTCTAGGTTGAGGTTCCTTGATCAGCTCACTTGCTAGTTCACTTGGAAGGGCGTCCAAATCTATTTTTACTACTCTCTTGGCTCCGTTTTCCTTCTCAAGTTCACTTTCCCTTTCCTTAGTTTATGTGATGGCCATGATCCTTCCCTTTAGGTTGACTTCGGTGTTGCTTAGTAGGCTACCTACATTTCTAGAAGATAAAGTGTTAACAAGTTGAATTACATAAACCTCCAAATTGTGGATGGATGATGCATGGTTCTTAACAATTTGGTTGAATTTCACTTCCATCCTCTTTTGACTTTCCTCCTAGCTGGCAAACATCCTCTTTTGATTCTCCTCTTGAGCTGCCAGTTTGGACCCCAAGACCTCCATCATCTTACCCATCTTGCTCTTCATCAATCCGATTTGGTCTTGCTAAAATCCTAGAGGTCCTTGTGATCCCACTTAGCTACCTGCATTATTATTACTTTGGCTACCTGCATTATTATTACTTTAAGAAAAATTTGGGCTTTCTACCTCGGATTATAAATGTTGGAATAAGGATTATTAGCTTGCTACTGTTGGCCCAAATAACTTACCTGTTCGGTACCACCGACTCTTAATAGAAAATACTCAACTAAGCGATGGTTGTTCTATCCACATAGCTCACATTACACTTGCATCACCTTAGCTATAGAGGTAGATGCTCCTTGCATATTATTTAGCTACTTTGTAAGAGCCATAATTTGAGCCTACAAAGCAAAAACTGATTCAATTGGTACCATACCTTTTTGTTCCTTCTGCCCCTGTCTGCTCCTCTTGTTAAGCCACATGCAGTTGTTGCTCGCTAACTCCTCCAAATGATCTTGAGCTGCTTCTACAATTTTCCTCGTTAATGAACATCTAGTTGTTATATCAATCGTTCCTTTTGTGCTCAAATTCACGCCATTATAAAATGTCTACAGCAGGAACTCCCTCGGAACGTTATGATGGGGATAACTTCTTTTCAATTCTTTAAGCTTTATGGAGAGATTCCCCATCACTCTGTTGGAAATTCATAATCTCCTTGATTATCCTCGTCGTCTTGGTCAATAAAAAGTACTTCACGAGAAATGCTAGGGCAAGCTACTCCCAAGTAGGAATTTGTCCCAAATTCAGCTAGTTATACCACGCCTTAGCCCGATCCTTCAATATGAAAGAAAACAACCTCAGTTTCACTGTATCGTCAGACATTCCGTTGAATCGAAAAGTATCACAAATATCTAAAAAATTGGCAATGTGGGCATTCAAATCCTCGTTCGATAGCCCATAGAATTGCACATTATTTTATGATATGTTAAGAAGTTCTGGTTTATCTCGAAATTGTTCGCTTGAACCACCGACCTTGTAACTCTTTGAGGATTGAATCCTAACCTTATGAAATCCATCAGTTTCCTCTCCAGTCCTCCTTGCTCTCCTTCTTCAACCGTATCTTTTTGTGAAAATTTAGATTCTTTTCTTTTCTTAACTCTCTTTTGCGTCTCTTGTTGTCGTGAAATTCATCGCTACTAACTTTTGTCCACCTTTATGTACTTTTTGTTTTCACGCACTGGCAATTATACAAGAAAAAGTATCAAAAACTTTTAAATCAAAGTAATCTAAATCAAACAAGATGTTAAACAATCAATCCCCAACAACGGCGCCAAAAACTTGTTGAGTGTAATTTATGAAAAGCAATATACTCATTTTATGCTCAAAAACTGCAAGTTTACGGGTTGTGACTTGTAGTTAGAAAGCAGATATTGATCCTACTAGAATTGATACCCAGACACCACTTAATTTAGATCAAGCTTTGTTTAAGAAATGAAATTGTTTAATGGAAATAATCTAGAAAATTAAATTAAAATTGAAAGACTAAAAATGAACAATTAACAATACCAAAATGTGAAAAATTGGAATTCAAGAATCTAACGACTAGAGATCACTTAGTCCCTATTTTGTCTCCCTCCTAATTTATTAATCGAATTGTATCTCACCTAAGATTTTCGAATTTATTAACTACCCTCTCTCAAGATATAATTAATTGTCCCTGTTCAAATTAAATGAAGTCAATTGAACGATCTCTCAACCTACCCATTCACTCCACCAATTTAATCAGTTATTAAACTATCATATGGGTGATTAATTGAATTAGCCGAGATCTCTCTTCTAACTAATCAATTAACACGATGATTGCAAGTCTATAAATTACTAACTCTCGTTGCACAATGCTATATAAATAATCTTGCTCGCTCTCTCGATTTATGGCAAGATAGAAATAAAATCAACAATCATCAAAGACAACTTTCATTTAATTCAATAAAATAGGATTTTAATAAGAATGGTTCAAAAGTAATCCCTAAAAAGAGGTCAGCCAATCATGGTATCCATAACATTTCTAACACTTAAATATTCCATTCTACAAAGATTAGAAGAGATAAAATTGATAGAAAATAGAAAAAAGAAACTTCTCTTTTTTGCCAAAATCTTGAATTTTTGATGTTGATTTGTTATTTTCCCAATCTTGATGATAATCCTTGAATCTTCACCTTCCTTAAGACTCCAAACTTGTATTCTTCACTCAAGGAGGCTCTTTTCTACAGAGGGTTTTGTCCTCCTTTCAACCATGGAGGCTTAATTCTCTTTTGTAGTCTTAAAACTCTAGTTTTAATTAAGCCCCGCATAATGTCTGATATTATAGTTCCCAATATCGTGGAAATTGGCATGATTCCCACGATCGTGAAAATTGGCATGATTCTCGCGATTGTGAGATTTTGCAATAGAAAGTCTCCTCCTCTCTTCTTCTCTCTGATCTTTATCTTAATCTCCAAGTTGCTCAATCTTTCTTCCTACATAAAAATAATCAATTCTTACCCTAAATTAACATCAAACATAAAAGAAAAACAATGAAAATTAAAATAAACGAAAATATACAAGATGAATCCTAGACTACAACAATAATCAACTATTATGCAAAAACATATGCCAATTACTTAGAAAAACATAGACTAATGCACAACTATCACTAGTCATTCTTTTTATTACTTTCTTGATGGATATTCACGGTACAATTAAGTGTTTATATACTCGAAAGACCAAAAGATGACCACGTTCACTTGTTCTTATGGGACTTTCGCTTATTAGAGCATGCCTTTTGGTTTATACAATATACCTGCCACATTTCAAAGGTGCATGATGGCCACATTTGTGGATATGAATCGGATGTATTTATGGATGATTTCTCTATCTTTGGAGATTTTTTTGATCATTGTTTGTTTAATTTAGATATAGTACTTCAAAGATGTAAGGAGTCTCATCTAGTCTTAAATTAAGAGAAGTGTCAGTTCATAGTCCAAGAGGGAATTATATTAGGCCATAAGATCTCATGCAAGGGGATCAAAGTGGATCGAGCTAAAACTAAATTGATTGAAAAGCTACCACCTCCCACCAACATCAAGGGTATTCGAGCTTTCCTTGGTCATGTAAGGATCTACATACGGTTCATCAAGAATTTTCCTCTTATTGCTAGATCCTTAACTCATTTATTAGTTAAAGATATGACTTTTGTGTTTGATGATGACTATTTGGATTCTTTTAATAGGTTGAAGAAGGCACTTACAATAGCACTTATTTGACATTGCCAGATTGGTCTCTTCCCTTTGAGATTATATGTTATGCAAGTGACCATGTTATTGCTTGTATACTTGGCTAGTGGAAGGAGAAGAGGTTACATGCTATTTATTACACAAGCAAGACTTTGATGGGAGCACAACTGAACCATGCCACTACTGAGAAGGAATTGCTTACGGTAGTATTTGCTTGTGAGAAATTTTGTTCTTATCTTTTATGCTCACAAGTTATTTTTTTTTATAGATCATGCAACTTACGTTACCTATTTGCCAAGAAAGATGCCAAGGCTAGGCTCATCCAGTAGATATTCCTGCTCCAAGAGTTCAACATTGAGATTAAAGACAAGAAGGGAGTAGAAAATGTTATAGTGGATCACCTATCACGACTTGAAGGGGGACACCATAAAGAAGAAGCAAAAATTGAGGAGAGCTTTCCTAATGAGACCTTAATGATGATAGATAATCCTTTTCATCCTTGGATTGCAGATATTGCAAACTAACTCTCAGGTGGCATTCTTCCTTTTGATCATTCATACCAACAAAGGAAGTGCTTCTTATTTCAATATTATCGTTATATTTGCGATGAATCTATACTTTACAAGATATGTGCTAACAATGTGATTCACAGGTATATCCCTGAAGATGAAATGCTAAAAATTTTTATGCAATGTCATAGCTCACTTTATGCAGGGCATTATGGAGCTAACAAGACTGCTGCTTGAATCTTGGAGTATGGATTCTATTGGCCAACCTTGTTCAAGGATGCTCGAGATTTTGTGCTAAAGTGTGATAGATGCCAAGAGTGGGCAACATATCGAAGAGGAATGCGAAGCCACTTTTAAAAATAATGAAGGTGGAGATATTCGATGTATGGGGCTTAGACTGCATGGGACCATTATCATCCTTGTTAGGTAACACTTACATATTGATTATAGTTGATTATGTGTCCTGGGGGTTAAGGTAGTAGCTACTCCAACTAATGATGGCAAAGTGGTTCAAAAGTTCATCAAGAAGATTTTTACTAGATTTAGGTGCCTAGAGCAATTATAAGTGATAGACGGAGCCATTTCTGCAACAAACCATTTGAGGACCTTCTGAGAAGATACAATGTTCATTATAGAGTGGCTACCCTTTACCACCCCTAAACTAGTGGCCAAGTGGAGGTAATGAAAAGAGAGTTGAAGAAAATTTTGGAGAAGGTAGTGAGAACGTAAAGAAAGGATTAGACTTTGAAGCTAGATGATACCTTATAAGTTTACAGGACAGCCTTCAAAACACCAATAGGTACCACACCATATCGACTTGTGTATGCCAAGGCTTGTCATTTACCATTGGAGTTGAAGCATCGAGCCTATTGGGTAGTAAGGAAGTTGAACATGGAATGGAAGCTAGCAGGTGAGAAGAGGTTGTTACAACTTAATAAATTAGAAGAGTTGAGATTTGAAGCTTATGAAAACGCCAAGTTGTACAAAGAAAGAGCAAAAAAGTGGCATGATGTTCACATCAAAAAGAAGGAGTTTAAAAGTGGAGACTTGGTGCTTTTATTCAATTAACGGCTTCGGTTATTTCCCTAAAAGGTCAAATCAAGATAGAGTGGACCCTTCAAGATCCTTCAAGTGCTTTCCCATGGAGCTTTGGAGTTGGAAAATGATAAGGGTGAAGCATTCAAGGTCAATGGGCATAGATGTAAGCCAAAGTATAAAGGGACATTCACAAGAAAGGGAAGTCATCTCTTTCCTGTCTTCCATATTTTCATAGATACATGTGGTATGGTCAAGCTAATGACCTTAACTTAGGATGTTTATCTTTCTTTTGATTGTTTTTTGTTTACTTGTTTGTTTGATTTATTTAGTTGTGATTATGTTTGATTTGAGTTTACTTGGTATTTATTTTGATTTTTTTTAGTTTTAACTTGTTTTCTCTTCAAATTTCTTATTGTTTGGGTGATTTTGATGTGTTTACAGGTTGTTTGAATGTTGAGAATGCATGCTGGGCTTGGAAGAAGGTTAAGAAGTTGGAAAAATTGAAGTACCTCACAATCGTGAGAATTGGTATGTTTCCCATGATCGTGGAAAGGCTATCCAGAAAGTTTCTAGAGCCTTAACACACGATCGTGGGAATGAGGTTATTTCCCATGATCATGGGAAGGCTCTTTAGAAAGTTTCTAGAGAGTTAACCCACGATCGTGGGAATGACAGGGATTCCCATGATTGTGGTAAGCCCAATCCGAAAAAAATTAAATTTCCCCCTCTTTTTCTTTTTTCTTCATTCTTTAAATTTTCACACCATCTCTTTCTAGAAAACACAAAACCCACTATCCTAACCTCTCCAATCCTTCATCTTTTACTCAAATCTTGGTATTTTCTTCACTTCTTCCATCAATTTTTCATTCCTTTACACTTATTTCATATTAGTCACTCAAGAATATGAGGATTTGGTAAGATTTCTCTCTCTTTCTCTTTTTCTTATTTTTGCAGATTATTCTCTCATAATGGCTCCAAAGAAGCAAGCAGCCTATAGACTAATCGATTAATTGTGCCTTTAAGTCTTTAGAGAAGGTAAATCAGATATGGCGACCACTTTTCGTGCCCCATTCCCTATTTTTTTGAAAGATAAAGGTATATGATACCATGACTTTAAGGATAGAGAATTAATGTCTCCTAGATACTTTGATCTTGAGCTGTTATAAAATCTAGGATTAAGGCGAAACATTGAGAAATTAGTTACGAATATTGATTGGGGTCAGTTAATTCGTTGTGATGTGCTGATATATCCTATAATAACTATCGAATTTTTCACCACAGTATGCTATAATCATAAAATGGATACATTTTGGTTTAGGATAGGTGGCCATGCTTATAAACTTGATTATAATATCATTCATGAACTTTTTGATTTCTAGAACACTAAAGTTTTGGATGATCACGATGACTTTTATGTGAATGATTATTGGAAAATTCTAATTGGTGAAACCAATTTTAACTCTAGGAATGTACCAAATACTTTAATTTGTAGCGCTGAGCACTTACTTCTTCATAAGTTTATATGCTTAATGGTTTTTAGCAAAACTGAAAGTGATAAGTACTCGGCTAAGGAACTTTTCTTCCTTTGGTGCATAGATCGTAAAATCAAAATAAATATGCTTTATTGGATTTTCGATCTATTGTGAGTTGTGTTAATAAGAAGAGCTTTTATTTTGGCATGTCATATATTGTTATTGGTTTGGCTTTATATTATAATCTTGATGTGGATAGTGTACGTATGGCTAGATATGATGTTTTTGATGTCCCTTATTTAAGGCACTCTAAAATTTTGGAGCCCCATTCTATGGAGCTCTTAAATCTTTAGATGCGCACAGTCGGTTTGAATAGAAAGGGAAAGGATGAAGTCACTTCCTAGCCATCCACATCTCAGGCGCCCCTATAGCCACAAGAAGAAGCAGTGGAACAGGAGCCAACTGTAGTAACAGAAATCAACAGATTCTAGCAAATCTTCGACTAGATGGCCTCGAATCATCAACAAATGATGTTGCAAATTAATGAGCTCAGCACTTAGATGAGACAAGTGCACAAGAAGCAACGGTAAATAAAGAAGAAATTCCTCAAGTTCATTTAGAAGAATAATATTGAAGTCCCTTCTCCAATGCCTTTGCCACCACAATCTCCATGAGCTTTCTTACCCTAAACTTTTTACATTATTTTATTTATTATGTTTGGTTTAATGTGTTTTGTTTGGTTTGATGTCTTTTTGTTTGATTTTATGTCTTTTGATTGGTCTGATGTCATTTTATCTTATTTTGTGGTTGCCTTGTCACATTGAGGACAATGTGTTCTCTAAATGTAGGAAGGTGACATTTGCTTTGTTAATTGTATTGTTTTAGTTTGTTTTAGTTAGTGTATGCATCCTGTTAAATAGGATGCATGTTTTAGGCATATTAGATTGTTTTATGTTGTTTTGTGTTAAGCAATGGAATCACACTTGAATCATTTTGATTTGTTTTTCCATGAGACTCAATCATGCTAGTTGGAATGAGATTGAATGCATGCTTGAACTCATATTAGCTTACTTAGGTTGAGAGTGAACCATGTTGAGTGATGAAAAGTAGTTGGTTACATAAGCTTAGTTACAATTTGACACTTGAGCAATGAGGTAATGTGGAGATGCATAATGAATTTTCATTTGAGCTAATGTGAGGATTAAGCCTATATGACTCCATCTATAGTCATTTTATTTCTTTATTTGTGTGATGCTTCCTTAGGCTATTATCTTCAGAACTTACTTTAAATCGGTTTGATTCTACTAGATGTATGTTTAATAGAGATGATTAAGGCCTTTTTTGTATTAACCTTTTGCTTAAATGACCTACCTTTTATTATTATCCGTTGCTACCCTTTTAAGCCTTAACTATTTTGTTTCTTGAAAACACCCCACATTTTAAAACCTAAAACCCCATCCACAAGCTTAGTAGAGTATTAAGTAATATATTAGTTGGCATTTTTGCTACAAAATTTTTTCGGGATGAGTTGAGTGATACTCTTGAATCACATTTTATTTAGTTGCTATTTTGTTCATTGTTTCTTCCATTTGAATGAAAAAAAAGGAAAAAAGAAAAGAGAAAAAGGAAAGAAAAGAAAAAAAGGAAGAACATTTTAGTAGCATCAATAAGTACAGAGTAGTGGTATATTTACACTTATATATCTTCGAATTATGTTTTGTTATTCCTTTGTCCACTTATTATTTTACGAATGCTTGTGTTAAACCCTTTACCCTTTTTACCCACCTTAACCCTTACTACATTACAACCCTAAGTAAGTCCTTTTGATCTATTTATGCATGCAATCATTGTAGAGGAAAATTGGTGTATTAGCAAGCCTATAGTAGTGTAGTTTCTAATAGGAAGTTTCAGTGAAACACTAACCATCAAACACTTGAGAGAAATGAGTGAAACCGCGAGGAAGACTCATTTTGCATCTATACTTATCTTTGAGTGATGGTGTCATATGTTGAGTTTGCTTATGTAGACTAATGAAAAGTAGTCATGATATGTGTAGTAATTTGATATTTGAGTTGGTTAAAATTTGAAGGATTTTATGCTTTGATCTTTGTGAAAATGAAGTGATGGAATTGATTGGTTACGTTTATTTTTCTTGAGGATAAGCAAAGATTTAAGTGTGGGGAAATTGATAGTTATGCATTAGTGTGTGTTTTTCTAATTATTTTGGCATGTGCTTCTTGCCTAATAGTTTATTATTGTTATATTTTTGGATTCATTTTGTATGTTTTCGTTTAGTTTGATCTTTATTGTTGTTCTTTTATGTTTGATGTTAATTTAGGGTAATAATTGATTATTTTTATGTAGGAATGAAGATTGAGCAACTTTGAGATTAAGCTAGAAGCCAAAAGAGGATAAGAGAAGAGGAAGTATTTTGCTATAAGAACCCACGATCGTGGGCATCATGCTTCCCACAATCGTAGGATGATTAATCTGAGAACATATGCGGGGTTTAAGTAAATTTTAGGTTTTTTAGACTATATAAGATAATAAACCCCTATGGATGAGGGAGGACGTGAACCCTCTGTGTAGAAGAGCCTCCTTGAGTGAAAAATCCAGATTTAGAGTCTTAAGGAAGGTGGAGATTCAATCATCAATCACAATTGGAAAAATAGTACATCAACACCAAAATTTCTAAATTTTGGCAAAGAAGAGAATGAGTTTTCTTTATTTAATTTTCGATGATTTTTATCTCTTCTAGTCATTGTAAGATGGAATATTTGAATGTTGGCGATGTTATAGACACCATAAGTAGCTGATTTGTTTTTAGGGATTACTTCCGAATTATCTTGTTAAACTCCTATTTTATTGATTTGAATGAAAGATGTCTTTGATGAATGTTGAATACATTTATATCTTGCAATAGATCGAGAGATTGAGTAGCTTAATCTTTGTAGGATCATGCACGAGAGTTGGCATTCTATAAACTTACATTTATCAAGTTAATTGATTAGTTGAAAGAGAGATCTTGGCTAATTTAATTGATTACCCGTAGGATAACTTAATAACTAGTTAAATTGGTGGAGTGATTTAGTATATTGAGAGATTGCTTAATCAACTTTATTAATTTGATTAGGGACAATTAATTACACCTTGAGAGAAGGTAGTTAATGCATTCAAACATCTTAGGTGAGACACAATTTGATTAATTAAATAGGAGAGAGACAAGATAGGGAAAAAAGTGATCTCTAGTCATTAAATATTGAATTCTAATTTTCTACATTTTGGTATTATCATTTGCTCATTGTCAGTCATTTAATTTTAATTTAATTTTTCAGTTTACTTCCATAAAATAATTTCAGTTCTTAAACAAAGTTTGATCTAAGCCAAATATTATCCTATTTTGCAACTGTGGAAATGATTGAATATTATTTTGTCAAGCAACTAGATAAATGTAGTATATATATCATATCAACTATTTACGGTATTATTTAATTATCAAATAATTTTTATTATATTTTATTAAATTTTAAATAATAAAAAAATTTATGGGAATTAATATAATGGTAAATGTAGTATATCATATCAACTATTTATGGTATTATTTAATTTCCAAATAATTTTTATTATATTTTATTAAATTTTAAGTAATAAAAATTTTTCTTTTGTGGGAATTAATATAATGGTAAATGTAGTATATCATATCAACTATTTATGGTATTATTTAATTGTTAAATAATTTTTATTATATTTTATTAAAATTTAAAGTAAATTTAATATTATGTTAGTTTAAATAAATATAAATAAAAA
>JAOTJB010314081.1:0-15435 GCA_027123815.1 Erythroxylum minutifolium | reverse complement strand
ATAAAGACACTTTCAATTATTCTAACCCATTCAAAAAGACCAAATTGCCCTTTCCCATAAGTGAGGGGATGTTACATCTATTCCAAAAAACATCCTTATGACACTTCGTAAATTATTACTCATCATATACATAAAAGCAAGACATCAATATTCTCATTCTTCATCCAAGATGCATATATATCTATCACTATTCTCACAAACATTTAATATCAAAATAATCATCATATTTGTTTCATATTCAAACAAACTATGAGAATTGACATGCTACTTACTTGATTTAAACTCTAATCTTCTTCAAAATCTCCAAGAAACCCTAAATTCCCCATGTCACACAATCATCATCATAGAGTGGTGGAGTATGTTAGGTTTTCTTGTGGCAAGATGATGAAGACAATAAAATGGATGCAGTAAGTAAAGGTTGAGAGCAAGTTTCAATGTTGAGAGTTAGAGAGAGTGTCGTAGATGAAGAAGATTAGAGAAGATGAAGAAGAGAGATTAACGAAGAGATGAGAGAGTTTAGATTAGAGAAGATGAAGAAGAAAGATTAACAAAGAGATGAAAGCATTTAGCCAAAATGAGAGACAAATTAAAGTTGTTTTATAAGGATGAGTGTAATGAGGGTGAGGTGTGTGGTAAGTGGCATGACACTTATCACTTGCCACATGTCTTAGTCTTATGGCTTCACTTGAACCCTTTTTAAATAACTAGTCTATTTGTCTCTAATTTCTAATCTAGTTGTCTCCCAATTTTCTATGACATTTATCATTAAATCCTAATACCCGATATCAATATTTCTACTACCATTTGACAGTTATTTCAATTACCATTTGTCAATTGTCTTGCTACTTGGCATTTTTCCTAATACCAAAAATACTCAGAATTTAAGAAATTACCCTTATTTTACCAACAATTCTAAATCAATATTCATACTTACCAACTCAATTTTCAAGATATATAATCCATAATTCACATTATGATCGTTTAAAAATCAATTATACCTGGAAATGTCAAATGATTGCATGAACAATCATTGTAACGTATGCAAAAATCAAATTCGCATATATGTATACTATATTATGCATGAGTATGAAATGCATTTCCTAATTTCTCAATAATATCTCTCATGTACAATATTCTAGGGTTCCAACCCTTAGCATAGGAAAATGGGATGTTACCAAAAAAAGAGAAGAAAGAAAAATATGTTTAAATAAAATTATCAAGGAGGAAATGCATTTGTGTTGGAAAGTTATTCATAATTAGTCTTTCTTCCTAAAGTTGTATCGAAAAGGGTGATTTGATTATGATGTGAATGAGGGAGATTTGTTTTGAAGGATTACTCCTTATGGTTAAAATGTTAGTTTATTATCAATTTTTATGAGTGATTCCTTCTAATTCCTTATGCTTCATGAGGTTTGTGGTGTGAGAGCTTGAATATGAGTTGTGAAACATAATTTTTGCATTCATCATAGTTGAAAGTACCTAGTTTTGAGTGAATGCTAGTTTTTGTGCTTGATGGTACATTTAGTGTTTTTTTTTGCTTCACTAGCTCGGATGGCCTTTGCACCACACTATCCAAATACATCTCACGTTAACCTTTGCCTACATTACAATCTTAAAAAGTCCTTTGATTCATGATTATGTATGTGAATCCTAGTAGTGAAGAACTGAAATTATGCGCTAAGTTGTGGAATGCTTGATCATGAATGGTGTTTGAGTGTACCTACAGACCTATCTTATTCTTGAACATATGTTATCATTGTAACACACCACTACCATAGACCATATGCCCGAATATCCAGAAAACATTCAAGAATATACCCTATGAAAATGGCATATTAGAGCAATCACATTCACTTGTTATGGCATCATAAGTAGTCAAAAAAATCAATTGCTCGCATTTCATTCATAAACACAATTTACATTGTGGCATTACATTTCATAATGCATATATTTTCATCATCAAAAGCATTTGAGTGTTTACTACTCATTTACAAAATGTTCTACATGAAATGAGAAACTACACAAACATAATCTACAATTTCTCAGGTATCAGCTGACTAAACCTTTGAGCCATTCTTGTTTTCCAAAATTGACACTACTAGTTTGCCTTAGAAACTAAGTCTCTCTCGTATCTAAAAATCAATGTTGCAATTTTGATGAGTTTTCGAACTCAGTTAGTAAACCATCATTGATGCGCTCACTCATTCAGAACACCAATATCACAAGTATAAGCCAAATTCACAGTATACCCATCTCAACAATACATCATGAACTTTACACATTTCATATACTCATTTCAAAATAAGTTGATCATTTATCTCAATCATTCATATCGTCAATATGTACATAAATATTACATATCACTATATCATTGCAATTTAGTAATTCATTGTAATCTTTCATATAATACATGTAAAGATATGTATTTGCAAATGCATATGCACATGTGACTCCAATTTCATTTTTATTTTGTTGTGACCGAGTGCCTATTTACTGTCCCATATCCATTAATAACTAAGCTTGTGGCTCTTTGTGCACATTTCTAAGCTTTAAGCTCTTTTTCATATTGCTCACTCTGGTCACAACTCCTTTATTGGATCATGCATAACAATGTGATGAAATGCATCATTTCACAAAATAGCTATCAATAATAACTTTTATTTATTATGTATAGTCATTTTCATATATTCATCGGATCTGAGTCTGGCATTCAACATTTTGTTGAGTATACAGTTTCCATATTCATATGCAATTAGGAAGCCTTCCCAATACATTCTTGAATATCAATCTCCTCAGACCATCAATATTCGAAATTATCATAATCATATAAGTAACAGTTTAATAACTGAAATTTAAACAGAAAAACATCAATTATGGTGAGAAAACATCAAGGTTAACTCACAGTATGCTTTAGATAAGCTATTACCTCGATGATCCGGTAATGTCTAGATGCTGACGTTCAAGTAGTACTTCTTTAATCATGCAATACACACACATTATACACATTACTAAGTTTATCAGTCATATACATATTTAATCATACATATATATATCTGTCATGCTCAATGCATGTTCAATTGAATTTTCCTTAGGTATATATCCTTATTCATAATTCTTGATTATTCAAACAATATAGCTTGGATATAACTAATTTGTAATTAGGTTTATACCTTCAGTAAACTTGATTATTCTAAATTCATCAATCATACATTGATCAACCCCTTTTCTAGTACTATATAATCACATAATATCCTAGTTTTCATTTATTCAGTCCTAATGCATTATTCATATCCTTTAGATCATATTTGTATTCATAAGAACATCTTCATTTCCTTAACACTCATATATTCCAAAATTAGACACATTCATATTAAACAATCCTTTCCTTAAATTGTAACATCAATTAACAACCTAAACTTATTAACCACTTAATCAACTTATCCAACATCAAATTAGGTTCATTTTAAGTCTCAATCAAGTTCAAATGCACCATAGTAAAGTAACTTATCCTTACTTAAGTGAAAAATCAAACAAAACAACATTTTCTTCACTTCATGCCATTTTCCACAATAGTATATGGCCTTCTAGCAATCGTGGGATGGGCGAACTGAAAGTTCCCCATCCCTTTCCTTTAATTTTTTTCCAACTTTTTACATTTTTACACCAAACTCAAAACATCTTCTCAATAGTCCAACAATTATACCTCATTTCTTTAATTACACCTCATTTCCTCATCAATATCATCTATAATTCCAATTGAAAATTATTCAATTAGCAGCTCACAAATCATTGTCTTTCATGCATCAAAAATTAAAACAGAAACTATCATTCATTATCGTGCATATAGTCCCAGTTCTTCCTATTTCAAAAACACTCCATTAAGATTTTTATTTAGCATAAATTCACCTTCACTCTACTTCAAATCCCCGTTTAATTCAGCCATATCATATCCTATAACCCATAATTTTTATACATGAAAGAACAAGCATAAAAACATTTAAGTTTATTCAACATATTCCAACACACTTTATCATCAACATAATAAACATTTCATTCCAATTCATTCATCATTATCATTCTATTAAACCATGCCATAAAGATTAGATTTCTACTTACTTATTAAGCTCAAGTAAGTAGCTCCCCATTCATACAAGCTCATCATAAACCAGCTCTCCATTCATGCAAGCTCATCATAAACTGAAGGTGGGCATAGATTAGTTTTCAGCAACAAGAAGACAATAGATAGAAAATATAGCTTTCTTGATACAGGATTTTGTGACAGTTTTGAACTGGTAATTAGTAGGATTGAAGCAAAATTATAGAGCTATGGGAGTGTGATAATTTTCAGTGGAGAGGAAGAATGAAGATAGCAGAAACATTTGCTGCACGAACTTAATTTAAGTAGGTCCAAGATGTCATCCTCTTTTAATAACATATGTCATAAGGCATGTAAGCCATTTACCCACTTAATATGCTACCATTTTTCTCCTAGTTATTGGTCCATTTGTCAGTCAATAATTGATCCATTTTTCAATTAATTACCCATGCTAAATTTCAGTCAATAATTGATCCATTTTTCAATTAATTACCCATGCTAAATGTCACTCATTTATCTATGCCAATTGTCATTCAATTTATAGGCATAGTCAACCTAATTTTCCATGTGTCAATTTATTTTACCACTTGGCATTTTTCCTAGTCCAAATGTATATACTAATTCATAACTCTCCTAATTTATAACAATTAATTCCAAATTACTAATTGGAATCCAATCAAACCAAATTCAAGACATAATAATTCACAATTCGCAATTCACATCATATTTATTTTAAATCTTTCATACCGTGGAATATGTCAGTTAAGTGCATATATTATCTTTATAATATGTACAAAGTCATATTTCATGTGTGTATGCTAAGGATATGCATATGAATGAAATGCATTTCACGAATTCCTAATGCTATTACTCATGTGCAATGGTCTAGAGTTTTAACCCTTAGTATACTTAACTGGCTATTACAATCATAATTCCCTAAATCAACTTGTTTGATTGTTTAAATGACATTATTAGGTGTCTGATAATCAATTTTAAGTTATTTTGCACTAGACAATCAACATCTAGATACCATCTCAATAAATCAAGTTGTTAGTAAAATTAGGGAGTTAATCAAATTTTGTTTTTATTATGCATTTTCTATTTTTTCATTTGACTTTTTTATTTGGAAATGTCTTATAGCTAATTACTTCTTTTCTATGTTTAGATAAAAGAAACCTAGCAGTTGTTTTTGTAAATAATGATTTAATTTAATCTATTATATGAGATATTTTTCTATTAGCTACCTTTGTTAGTCTTAATACTAATTTATTCATTTTAAATTTGAGTTTAATTCACTTATAAATAACTTGAGAGGGAGCCTACTCATTAGTGACTATCGTTTATATAGAGGGGGTTAAAGTGAGATTTTTTTTGTACTTCTTAATGCATTCAAAGGGTGTTAGTATAAGTAGAGATATAGTTAACAAACCTAAGAGTAGATGATTATAGCTCGAAAGATTGTAGTTTCACTATCTTGGAGGCCTTGATGGTCTAGAGAACATATCCATTCTAGGTTAATTAAAGCATGAAATAAAGCATGTTAATAAAGGAAGTTCTCATCTTGATACTACTATTTGACTGGATTCTTTTTTGTTAATTATCTTATCATTTATTTCTTTGGCTATCTTCATTTATTAGGTTTAGTTTTCTTTTATATTTCTTTATTATGAAAATCCTAAAAGCCGTCTCTTTATCAATTAGCTTTAGACTAGTCAATAATATTATGATTTTCTATTTATATCACTTTTTATGAGATTGATACTGTGCTTAACATTATATTACTTGCCAATAAAAGATAACTTGCCTAGTTAATGAGTGATATATTTATGATAGGATAAACTTTTATAATGTTGAAAATCTATATCAAGTATGCACTTACCATAATCAATTTACATCAATACATCTGATTACTTAGTTAGGTCATAATTTCAAATAACTACTTACGTTACTCATTATTTTTACCCATTACTTATATCATAATTACCAAAATAGAATTTATTAATGCTAAATTTATTCACCAATTTATAATCAATATGGAATACTCAACCAATTATTAAACTAAACTCTAAACTCAAATCATGTTTAAATAGTATATATAATACATCATTTAATTTAATCATCATTCTTAAGGTCATTCGATTAACTTTGAAATAAACTATCCATTAGCATAATATAGCTGAATCATAATAGTTTTGAATATGTTATCTCATAGTATTAGTATTTTTTTGCATGATATGGTGTTTTTTGTTTATGTTTTGACTTAAAAGAAAATTTAAATTCATGGATAAGTATTTTTTTATGTTTCAATGTTAGATCATGATTATTTTACTTGAAATTATATTTGATTGAGTTTTACATGTTATATAGGAAACACACAACTACATTACCATTAGTTCGTCCTTTTCAGACTACAATTGAGAGCAAAAGTCAAAGAAAATTTTAGAACACTAAAAATTGATTAATGATTATTAATTTTTGATGGAATTTGGTATCTTTTACTTTTTCTTACTTTTTTATTTTCTTTTCCTTTAGCTTTTCATCATTTCATGGTTAGGTTATATGGTGCTTAGGTTTAATTAACGATCATCTCTTGATTAAATACTACCTAAAGGAAAACATGGGTTAATTATTAACCTATGATGAATAGTTGCTAGGATAGGTTTGAGAACAACAAATCAATGAAATATCTTTAATTAGGATGTAGGCTGAGATTGAATCAAAGAACTTGGTTCTTACTGAATTCCCTACCTTTTTCATTTTTTGCATGTTTTCTTTACATTGTGCTTGTTAGTTATTTTAGCTTTGTTTTATTTTCTTGTTCTAAAACTAAACCTATAACCTAAACACCAATTAATTTCAATTCAACAACTTTATATACACTCGATGTGGGATCGAGCTAGACTCACCACTGCTATAGTAGTAATTTGCTTTTTTTTTACTAGCGTTACAACGTGCTATCAAAGGATTTAGAATACTTTTTAAAAAAGGAAATTGTATCTAATCCATGTTCATGGTTAGCCAATAAGGGAGTAACACTAATTCGTACATTAGTCATATTTTAATGGGTATTTTCAAGAAGTTTAAGGATTTTATGCATAGTAAATCACTTAAGTAACATGGGTCCACATGAACCTATATTGGACCTATTTTTGTAGTGATGTTTCAAATTTCTCTAGTTTTTTAAAGATAAAAAATGTGGGGAAGTATTATGAAGGAGACATATGATAATAGAGCCAAATTAAAGCATTTGGAGACAAAAAAAGAGCAACTTGAGATAAAGAAATAAGCAATTTCTATTAAATTTTAACTGAGGAACTTTAAGATTTGAAAATCCATGAGAAAAAGTTTTATTTTGGATTTTTTCTTTAATGTTATTTTTTTTCTTTATCTTTTCATGAAATAAATTGGGATAAATCTAGATGGAATGAACCTTGAAAAAAGTTTGTGGGATTAATTCTTTAATTAAATGAAAGACTGAAGTTTCCTTGTGAATTATTCATAATTACTTTTTATGTTTGAATTGAATTTTTCTAGTCTTACAATTCAAATTTGGATTTTATATATAAGGATTGAGAAAGTATATGTATTAATAGACCAGGGCATAAATAATAGAAGTTATATTGAATTTTGGAGATAGGACTAGATAAATCTTCTAGGTTAGAGTTAAACCTAACAAAAAATTGATAAAACAAGTTAATGCATTCTTAAAGATTTTGATCAGAATGAGATTTCAATAAACCAACTTGAGTGTAAGAGATACATTTCTTAAGACAACTTTTGGTTATAAGTTTGGAATTTTTATCAGTCTAATAAACTAGGATTAATAACTAAGTCAAGATAAATTTAAGCATATAAAGGTTCTATAGGCATTTTACATGTGGATCTTGATTATCCCTTAATTGTTTCATTCCTATTTACTACTTCAAATTATTATTTTAGATTGGCAATTCTAGTTCAATTAACCACTTCTTTTATGTCAATAATTCATTTTGTTGGATTAAATAATAGAAAGGCAATTTTTAGTAGTATATGTAATTCTCATAGAAATGATACTCGTATTCACTAGACTATACCATAAAAAAATAAGTGCATTTAACTAGTTAATTTTTAATATTGTTCAAATCATAAAAAGAATTAGAAATAAATGAGCAAGTATTCAATGGTAGGAGAACAGATATGATATAATACCTACTTTAGAATTCCTCCTAGTTTAGAATTCCTCCTATTTTTATCTTGTATTTTAGATTTAGATATCTAAAGATTTAATTATTTGGATTAGTAAATTCTCCTAGTGTAACGAATTATCACCTTTTAAAGTTTAACTATCTAATTAAAAAATAATTCAAAATTTAAAACAAGTTCATCTTTAAAGTACTTTTTCTTTCTAATATTTTTCTATAGTGTTTCCTTGAAATTTCATAAAAGGTTACTTTAATACCAAAAACATCATGCAAGTCTACTTCTAATACCATATTCAATCCTCAATATAAGTACCTAAGTCAATTTATAAGTAGATTCTTTCAACAACATCTATATGTAAATTTAGATCAAGTTTAAGCTTTCACTTGTATACAGCATAAAGAATAACACAAATATTTCACATCGACAAACCTATTTTATAAACATAATGAATATATTCATATAAGAATAAACTAGACTATAGACTTTGCTTTTTTATGCATAAAAAGAGATTGAAGAGTGAGAAATTCCCACCTCTTTCCTTTTATTCTTACTGCTTCTCTATGGAACTTGATCCTCCCTATTATTATTTGCTCTTTCTTTCTCTTCTACTAACTTGTTTAGGGACCTATTCTCTTCTTTGTGGCTTATTATATTTTTCTGTGCTTAGTTGGTTATTTCCTTTGGTGTTGAAACGTTCTTAGACTCAAAAGGTAATATTATCCTTTCTCCTCGTGTCTTTTCCTACCCTCTACCATATGTTACTAGTTTTGGCACAAAAATTCAAAATTTTTAAATGAAATTTGCAACTTTTTCCTTTTCATGAATATACATAATATTATATATGATGGAACTAAACCTTAGATGAATTGGAATCTCCACCTTTACCTTCTAACTGTTTTGCCCAAAATAAGTTCCAAAAATTCCTAGGCTATCCTATTCGTAAGTGTATGAGGTAGTTGTAGTTGATTACCTAGGGTCGTCTCCTATGGAGGTGAAATTGGTCCACCTAAAATTAACCTCGAGCAAAAATAAAAATAGATGCAATCCTAAACATTCTATCCCGATTTGTTGAGTAAAGGCTTTAAAGAAAATCATAAAATTAGACTAAAAAGTAAAAGAATTAACTGGAAGCAAAAACGAATAGATTAAATGAAGTGGAAAACTCTTGATAATTAATTTCACTAATTTAATCTCCTAAGCATGATTAAGGGAAACAACTGGGTAGTCATCTTACTAAAATTAACAATTGGGTTCTAAGATCAACTTGAAAAACTAAGTCTAGCTTTCGTATTCGGCAAGTTGTCATCCGAATTAATTATGGAAACCCTATTAATAATTACCACTTAAGTTAATATATTTCTAATTCTTAACTTAAGCGTCTATAGTTTCGTGTTGCATATGAAGCTTCTTCTCTCGATCCTCTGTTTAATACCAAAATGATGCAAAGTTTAGTCATGCTTTTACATCCATTTAGTTCAGAAACTATAGCAAACATTTAGACAACATGACAGTCCCTCAGTCATGCATATTCCACTAAAATATCTACATTAATACTTAAGAAAAAGAGATCATCCCACCATGGAAATAACAATATTCATCATATTCAAATACTTAAATCTCATCTTAATCAGTATAATAGAAGTATTAAAGCAATAAATCAAGTGAATAACCAAAATGAACTATCAAAAGCTAACATATTATGAGCCTATCAACTAATAGAGGAGTAAGTTCGATAAAACAACAGAGAAATAATAAGCAGAATAAGAAAAAACGTGTTTGGATGAAAGATTTGTGGTGATCTCCTGCACTCTGAAGCTGTCATCATTGATTTTCTCCCTCTGCTTCTGCTTGTCTTTCACTCAAACGATCGGATGCTCAAGCTATTTCCACATCTCCCCTGTTCTTCTTCTTCACCTCACCTGACTAGTCTTTGCTGTCGCTCCTCTCTTCTTTGCCTTCTTCCTTTCTCTCTATTTTTGTCCCAAAATGAGTTTGTTTGTAGAATGTGGAATGTGAGAATGATAGAATGTGTGAATGTTGTTCCGCCACCCTCTATTCTTTCTATTTATCCTCAGAGTCTAGGTTTAGGGTTGGTTTCATTTACGCTGTTAAAACCCTGCATGTGTGACACATTACCATAAAAAATGAATGCAAAAGAACTTACACGGGGGTGTCTAGTTAAGTCACCATGATAGTCACGGTGGTGACAAGTTTAGTCATCACTTTTTTAATGCAAAATTTATGTTACCTTTCAAAACAATCCCTTGAAGCTTCAGGCAACATTCACGACCATTTTTACTCAATTCATTTCACATTTAGATTGAAAGAATAATAATTTGTTACCAAAATCACGATATGAATGCAAGCAAAATCAATAGAAATTACATACAATAATTCCCCCACACCTAAACTATACTTGTCCTAAAGTAAAATAAAGAACACTAGACTAACAAAAACAAACAATGGAAACAACAATTTTCCCAAATAATAGTCAAAGAACTCAATTATCATTTCAATAAACACAACCTAAGAACTTGAAACTCATAATACTTCATGAACAAGCTATTCTTCACATATTTAGCCAAAATCAACAAGTAATTCAATTCAAAGACACTTACTTAACTCTCCATCCTCTCAAGCTTTCAAAGGTAGGATATATTCACTTATACTTCATTTCATGTAAGGCTTCTACCATAAACTTGCTTACTAATCCAATCTCCACCACTCATATCAAACATAAACATCAATCCGAAGGTCATTATTTTGGTTGTAATGGGATGGGCTAAGAGTTGAAAAAAGGAAAACCACAGTTTAAAACAACAAAACAAATTGAGCATTTAAAGTAATACAAACAATGAAGCATAAAACACTCAATTCTTTCCTTTCAAGTTAACAAGATTAGTAGTCCCCTTTTTATGTCTCTCCTCTTTCTTCACTTTTTGGTTATCTTCTCTTCCTTCCTTTTCTATTTTCTTCTTTTTTTTCTTTTTTCTCTTCTTTTTTCTTTTTTACTATTTTCTTTCTTTTTTATTTTTTCTTTTTTTTATTTATTTAGAACAAGATACAAGTTTAAAAGATAAAAATCTAGAGGAGAGACATAAATTATTACAACCATACGCAATCCTAAATTAAAAACCAACTATATCCTATGATTGTCCCACACTTATTAAAGCAATTATTCCATAAACCCAATCATACACATTCAAATGCTCAATTTTTCCTTATGGTAGGCATGATGAAAAACTTAAATAATCAAGGTTGAGGCTCACATTTGTGTTGAAAGATGAAATGGTTTATATGAAACTCAAAGGGGGCTCATTGAGGGTAAAATTATGGTGGTCTTTTAAGCAAAAAGGGTATATCCTAATTGCCTTCATCATTCGAATGCTTGCATAAGATTATGTGATCTTGACTAGTATTTGTAAGCAAGTTATGGAGTTCCTTAATCATCAAAGAAAACTCTTAGTAAAGAATACTTAAATTTGGTGCTAAATATTTCAAAAGGGCTCATATTCATACCCAATGAAAAGTGTCATTCATCTATCACAACAAGCTAATGTATTTTAAACAAAATCCAAGTCAATCAACCTAAGCATGCAAGTATACTCATTCACTCATATTATGCATTTCTAATCTAGATCGAGTTCATTTAATAACCATGCATCTCTGACTATTAAATGGGAAAAAAGAAACTCATAATCAATAAAAAATAATGAATTTCTCTTTTTAAATAATACTCACCCTCATACTTAAACTTCACATTGTTCCTAATGTGATACAAAAAAGTAAACGAGGGATCTAAAACACAAAATAACATGAACAAAAACAAGCAATAAAACTAAACGACATTAAACTGACAAGCAGTAAAAATAATAAAAAGAACATGGATAGAAATATGATACAAAAGTCTAGGTAGTGGTTGTGTCAATACAGTGTGAAGCATGGCATCCTACACCGAGGAGTGGAGAATAGCTGCAAGGAAGTCAAATAAAAGAGATTGAAAAGTAGGCCTGTGGACACAAAACAACAAATTTAGTCAAGTTTCACGAAAAAGGAAATACAAACAAATAATTGAAAAACAAAACTGAAATCATATGGGTTGCCTCCCATTTAGCACTTCTCTCTTTTAGCTGGACACCTCAACCATCATGCTCAAGGTGGATCATTCAAAGTGATTGATTCCACTGTTTTCTTCTCTTAATTGGGATTTTTCTCTAAGAAATTGTCAACCTCTCCTTCAATTGCACAGACCAGCAATTGGCATCATTCATCACTCTCTTTAACCAAGCCCAACTCCTTTTTGTCTTCTTCCTATTAGACAAAATCAAAATATGAAACTGATATATGCTTAATTGATTAATTATTCCATAACGCTTAGTGATTAATGACATAAAATTACTTATGATACTCATTTTGACTCATATGTCGTTTTATACATAATTTAGAAACAAAAGAGCTAAAATTGAGTCGAAAGCACTAGGTTTGAGATGTTTTTTGAAGATTCATAACCACTTGTCTTCATGGAACAATAATGAAGAAGATTGGAGCAAATAAAGACAAGAAGAAGAAAAGAAAATGAAAACACAAAGTGAAAAACCAAGATATGAATTATCTTATTGCAGCTAGAAAATTACAGTTGTCGTAAGGAGTGACAACCAATTACATTATTCACTACTCATTATTTTTTTCGGTTGGAACAACTAAGAGACAACCAGCTCCTATACATGCTTTTCACTATTTATAGCTAGCTACATCTTATGGTGATGCCAATAGCCAACACCATGTAACTCCTATGCATGCTAACACCTAGCAGCCAGGCATCTCACGCCCACCATCTAACTCCTATGCAAGGTGACCAGCTGCCATTCCACTTAATGTTTAAGGTACAAAGAACATGTTGTGTGTGATGTGGGTAGAGTGCTGAAACAAAGAATGGGAAGCTGAAGCAAAAACATGTGTGGAGTGGGGCTGCACTTTAGTAGGAGAATAAAATGAAAGAGGGAACTCACGACCATGAATTAATTTAGCATGGTCATGAGTTAATTATTGCATAGTCGTGAGCATTAACTCAAGGCTGCGTAATATAAATGCATGGGTATAAGTCACTCTCATGTCCATGCAATGTTAAATCACAGGTGTGACACACAATCACACCCGTGACATCCTCATACACCATCATGACCATTGCTACCTCACCCCTTATTTAACCTAGCATTTTATTATATACTAACGGTGTTATGGCACAAAAGATATCAAAGTTTTGATATGTTTTCAGTCAAAAAGGGTGTGGAACTTTAGGAGCTTCAGGAGAGCATGAAGAGGGCGACAAGCTCTCCACCATAAGAAGACCCATAAAAGGCTCACTTTTTGATGCTAGTTTAGAGACGACATTGATAAGTGTAGATTTACATATACTTTATGTGTAACTATTACATGGAAAGTACATGTGAACCAGGTTTTTCATTTTAATGTTGCATTGTTGGGTTTACCATAGTTGCATGCATCATATGCATGATAATGCAGCAGAAATGTCAGAATCAAGATTCCGACATCATGACAACCCAAGAACCATATCAAACATGCATGTAAGGATATGTAAAAGAACATGAAATATAAAATTTTTTACCTTATGTTTCTCCTCTTTTCTTGTTTCTTCTCCTTGTTTGGGTTATTGCAAACACCAAACCCTTCCTTGATGATCTAAGAACATGCAAAGAAGATGAAGAAACAATGCCTAAGGGTGATTTGAGCACCAAATTAGATGAGTTCTAGTAGATGCTCAAGATGATAGAAGATAGATCAAGAATCTTGTTGCATGCACATTGATTCATACAACAATTGGATGAATTGTAAGAACAATAATCAAGAAACCTCTGTCTCACTCTAAAACTCTTCTAGAGCCTTTATGCCCTCACTTGAATGTGTAAGAAGTGGTAAAACCAACAAGGCCACAATCGTGGCCTGGCATGTCTTTGGCCACGATCGTGACTAAATTTGCCTATACACACTATGTTTTTCATCCGATCTTTTATACGTGTGACCCTTAGGTTCTTGATTATTTTAGGCACTTGAATTAACTCTTAATTCAAGCAAATCATGAATTTTCTAAAATATAAGTGGATTAACACACGAACTCTTCAATAGTTAATTATCCAACTTATGAACCTTTCCATAGACAATTACCATGTAATTCTTCCTTTCACCATACTTTTCCCTTCTTGGTTCGGAGCATGGGCTATGAGTTAACTCCCACTAAACTAACTACATCACATCTAGTCTAAGTGATGTTAGTTCTTGTTGTTAGAGTGATGTAAATATAGTGCCCTAGAAAGCAAGTGTATTTACATATAACTTAATTTTCTTTCAGTTGCTTTTGTAACGAAAATATTTATTATTAATAAAACAAAAGAGTTTGGTTTTATCTGTATGAGCATTATATATCTAGTCATAAGGTACCAAGATTCTTTTGTAAGTAATACACATATACATGGAGTTGTATGGGAAATATGTATCTTATTAGAATCTAAATTAGTTGATCCACAGTTGAATAATTAAGTTGGTCACTTGATTATGGTTTAAACTGTAGTATTGCGATTTATCTCCATGTAGGTAAAAGAGTTTACTTCAAGGGAATGATGAGTTTCATATCATGATAGTAGTTGACTATTGATAATGACACTATTAAATGAATCTGGAATTAAATATGTTTTAAAGAATAAAGTGGGCATTTACTTTAATCTTAAAACATACACTTTAGCATTATGTTATTACGAACCACAATCTTGATGAGTGGTGAACTCATATGTGTTTCATTATAATTCTTGATATGATCGAAATGGATTTGTATAGATAATTAATCCATTGCCTGCATGTTGGAATTAATAATTGAAACATGTATCAGGGAATATTCACTTAAATAAAGAGTTTATAGTGATATCATCACTTTTAGATGTTTTTACGGAGTTTGGTGATTAAACTGGCCCCAACAGTTTGATGGACTAGCTACCGATCAAGTCTTAGCACCAAGATGAGATCTTATATGTTAATCACCATATAGAGTAAAACGGGAGATCTAGAAGGAAAAACCAATATAAGGGAAAAATGGTAATTTTACTCTTTATTGAGTGGATGGCTATAATATGGTTCATAATAAAGTT
>JAOTJB010314075.1:0-28407 GCA_027123815.1 Erythroxylum minutifolium | reverse complement strand
ACCAGCTATCCTAGTCAGATTTGTCTTTCACTAACTTACCACAATTCTTCAGATATCTTTACAACGATAACCTGTTCGGGCTTTTATAACCCTGACCATGGTAAGATCACTAGGCTTCGGGTCTAATATTAGACACTAATTCATTATTTAATAATTGGTTTATCTGAGATTATTGTATCTTGCATCTAATATTAACTTGCTGACCCATTATGCAAAAGGTACGCTCTAACATTTTTTGTTTATTGCATGAGCTGCTTATAAAACTACTATTTCAAACTTTCCCTCACGGTACTACTCGCTATCGCTTAACGTATCATATTTAGCTTTAGAGAAAGGTTTCCCTATATTCAAACAGAATATATCCATTTTACTTTAAAAGCTGATTAGACAATTATCCTTAGGTATTCTACGTTTATAATTATATATTTGTAATTATAAAATCTCATTTGATTTTTATTCCTGAAGCTAATAAGATATTTCAATTCACTTCGTTTACTTATTGGGTTTCCCCTAGGAGTTCTATTAATGGCTGCGCTTATCCTTAATCTTCAGGATGCATTTCATTCAGGATCCTACTATGATCTCCTTGATACGTAGCTATTTATCTGTAATAGTTTCTTTATATACTTAACATCTGTGTTAAAAACCTTAGATGAAATATTATGTACATATCTGATATATTACTAATGTAAATATACATAGAGTTATTAAGAAGCACTATTTAATAAAATAATTATAATTAGGTATTTAGAAAAATTTTAATCTATTCTATTTTTGTAAATAATTTTAGGGCCTTTGCCTTTACTTTATATAAAATAAACCCTACTTTTTACACTTAATTACATAGTCGTTAATTTTTAATTATTTATTATAGAAAACACATATAAGTTAGAATTGTGTTTTACTTTATTTAGCGCATGGAAAAATCTTTAGTTTTAAATTTTTTTTTTGGCTAATATGGTTATAGCTTTTAGAATAATGTATATTAAATAGAATAAATAACAATAAGAGGACTTTTCCTTAAAGTAATAATCATTAAACACTAAATAATTGATAATTTATAGTTTAGAAGCATGGAGGAATCGAACCCCTTGCGTTGGATTTGCAATCTAACTGTTAACCTTTAACTACACACTTCTTTTTTAATGAAAAGCCCTTTATTATAATTAGTTTATTTTTACATAACTATTTCATTAAAACATTAGAAAGGATAAAAATAAAAATTTTACGTGTACAAGAATCGAACCTGTATCGACTGTGTCCGTATCACAGCACTCTAGCCATTAAGATAACACGCTTTCCTCATTATTAAAAAAAAATAATTTAAAATTTGCTTATACCTAACTTTGTAAAGGTAAACTTGCAAAGGCATGAGGTTTAGGTGGACTATTTAAACATCATTCTATACTATCATATGCTCTATTAAGTATATGTTGTAAATAATCTGTATAAAATTGAGGTGTAGATCATGGATATCTAGATACACCTTTACCTTCAACTAATTGGTTATATAATATATTTAAGAATAATCAAGTAGCAACAACGGAAATAATTGATCCAAAACTACTTACTAGGTTTCAACCTGCAAAGGCATCAGGATAATCACTAATTCTTCTAGGCATACCTTGTAATCCTAAAAAATGTTGAGGGAAAAATGTTACATTAACTCCTATAAACATAATTCAGAAATGTACTTTACCTAACATTTTATTATAATCTAAACCTAATATTTTAGGTATTCAAAAGTATCATGCACTAAATAAGGCAAAAACAGCACCCATACTTAATACATAATGGAAATGAGCAACTACGTAATAAGTATCATGAAATGCTATATCAAGTGAAGCATTAGCTAAAACAACTCCACTTAAACCTCCTATAGTGAACATGAAAACAAATCCTAATGCAAATAACATTGAAGGTGTTAAATGTAAAGAACCACCATAACAAGTAGCTAATCAACTAAATATTTTAATACCAGTTGGAACTGCTATAATTAAAGTCGCAGCTGTAAAATAGGCTCTTGTATCTACATCTAAACCAACAGAATACATATGATGACTTCATACAACAAAACCTAATACACCTATGGACATCATGGCGTATACCCGTGTTTCATACTTTAGCCTTTATTTCTGCTATTGAAAAATTTTTAGTAAAAATAAACTACTATTAATACTAATTTTATGTAATAAAGTTGCCCAATAAAGTTGCCCAATAAAGTTGCCCAATAAAGTTGCCCAATAAAGTTGCCCAATAAAATCAATATAAGTAAAATAAGCAAAAATAAGCAAAAATAAGCAAAAATATAATTTTCACAATAACCTATGTGAACAACCAAAAAATCTAATCACTACCAGGACCAAAGAAATCACCTGGTTCACTAGATACATCAGCATAATCATCTACAAGAGAACCAGAAGCTCCAGCTCCAGCTGCAGAAGCTCCAGCTACAGAAGATTCAGGTTTATCTTTATCATCTGTACTTAAATTTTCAGAAGGCAAGTTATCTTTATAAAATTCTTTATAAAAATCCTTCTGTTCCTTTCTGTCCTTAACCAGTTTTTCATATAATGAGTGAGTATCTATACTAGAATCAGAACCAGAAACAGAATCATGATCAGCATCACATACAAATTCTTCATCTATTATATTTCCTACAGTTTTTAGATTACGTTTTGTTGAATCCATAATTTGATTCAAGTATGAGGAATGATATTCACGACTATTTTCATCTAAATTATCTCTAGTTACCTCACCTCTTTCAATTATTTCTTCATTTTCTTCTAAATACCTATTAACTTTCTTAGACAATTCTGTAGCAACCTCAGGATTTTCATCTCATTCTTCTCTAATAACTTTCTTACCCGCTCTGTGACTAAGACTATCATTTTCTCCTCATTTTTCTATTAGTTCCCTACTGGTTTTTTTTAAGTTATCGTCTATATTATTATTGTTATCATTATTGTCAATAGTATTTTTAGACGTGCATGAAAAATTTCTTTTAAAAGATAACATTCATGTAACATTACATTTTTGTGGTGCATATTTTATTGTAGCATTTTTGTTTAAATATTTTTTTTATCCAAGACGAAAATGTGTAAATATATTGAGATGCTTATCTTGGTTTCACATTATTTAACCTGCGAGGGGCTAGCACACAGATTACCACAACCGCACCATAGGTTTTACTTTTTCAAGTCAGTGGTTGCTATTTCTCAAGATCAAACTAAATCAATAGTAGTTTTTACTTACACATGTTAACAATAGCAGAAATGTTTCGAAAACAGTCAGTTAACTGACTATTTCTAGACTGAGCTGTATTATTATTTAAATGATCATTATAATTTATAAAATAAATTTTAGGGCCTTGGCCACACTATGTGAGGCCTTTGCCTTTAAATTATAAATGTGTTTAATAATCCATTTACACATAATAACCATACCTTCTTTCAAAGGCCACTAGAGCACACCTTAAACTATATAACACTTTATAAAGTCCAGTACCGTCTGCTCGTTGCTCTTTTATCCATACTAAATTAAATTAAATATGGAATTTAGATCCGCGATTACCCATTCACTTTTTTGAAGTAATAATTATCCTTGTTACTTTCTCTTAGCCATTACACTAAGCCCCAATTAAGATTACTCTTTATTGGTTAGTAGATAATTCTTTAGGGCTTCCCCGGAGTTTGATACTGATGGACTAAATTAAACTTGCTCAAGGTTTATAAAATCCCTAAATAACCGAATACACTTTTGTTAGAACTAGCTGATATAGTAGTACTTATTATACCAAAACCTGGTATAATTAATATGTAAACTTCTGGATGACCAAAGAATCAGAACAAATGCTGATAAAGTATTGGATCTCCACCTCCTGCTACTTCAAAAAATGAAGTGTTAAAATTTCTATCTGTTAATACCATAGTTATTGCACCTGCTAATACAGGTAATGATAATAATAATAATACTGCTGTTACTATTATAGCTCAACCAAATAATGCTAATTTATGCAATCTTATACCTGGACTTCTCATATTCAATATTGTAGTTATAAAATTCATTGCTCCTAATAAACTACTTATACCTGATAAGTGTAGTGCAAATATAGCTAAATCTACACTAGGTCCACTATGACTTTGTATACCTGATAAAGGAGGGTAAAGAGTTCAACCTGTACCTGCTCCATTTTCAATTGTACTAGCAAATATAAATAATATTAAACTAGGTGGTAATAATCAAAAACTAATATTGTTAAGTCTTGGGAATGCCATATCAGGACCACCTACTAATAGAGGTAATAAGAAATTACCAAATCCACCTATCATAGCTGGCATAACCATGAAGAATATCATTAATATAGCATGAGCAGTTATAATACTATTATATAATTGGTTGTCAGCTATGTATTGTACACCTGGACCAGATAATTCTAATCTTATTAGTACAGAAAAAGCTGTACCTAATAATCCAGAAAATAAGGCAAATATAAGATATAGTGTACCTATATCTTTAGCATTACTTGATAAGAATCATCTTTCTACTCACATACTTATATCTGAATATTTATATGTAATTTCTCTTTCCATATTATTATTTATATTATTAATTAAATTAGCAGCATTTGGCTCTAAGTTATATGAATCTATTAATTTGGTTTCTTTGGTAAAAGTATCTGTACTTTCATTATATAATTTATAAAACGATTTATGCATAAATCTTTATAAATAAAAATAGCTCATTAAACAACGGTATAATCTATAAAACTTATAAACTATGCTAAGACAATATATCAAAGTTTCCATTATAACAAGTATTTTTTTTTAATAATGTTCTTATTATCCGAGAAACGACTTGAACGTTTATGATATTATATCAATAAAACTTAAGTTTATCCTGTCTACCAATTCCAGCACTCGGATTTTTTTAAGGTCAGAGCGAATCGAACACTCATCTGAGCTATCATGAGCAGCTTGCTCTACCAATTAAGCTATAACCTTTTTATTATTTCTTATTTAATTGTTAAGGCAAAGGCCCTCCTATTTTATTGTTTTGTCTTATTATGCTACATATAATAATAAGAATGCCATCATAAGAGCAAATAAACCAGTAGCTTCCGCGAAGGCAAACCCTAGTATAGCGTAAGAGAATAGTTGACCTCTTAATGAGGGGTTTCTTGAAACACCTAATATTAGGGCTCCAAATACTACACCTATACCTACACCTGCACCTATTAACCCTGTTGTAGCTAATCCTGTTCCAATTATTTTTGCTGCTTGTATCATTTTAAATATAAATTCTTATTATTATATGTGAGACCAGATTACTGAAAACTATATTAAATATTATTATTATTATATTTATTATGTATATATGGGACAAGAAAGATTAATTAAATTTTTAATTAATATACGGCCAACTGGTTTCGAACCAGTACAAATCGGGTGGAAACCGAATAGTCTACCATTAACCTATGGCCGCTTATAAGAGCTATGAGATTTGAACTCATATTAGAATGATTAAAAGTCATATACTTTACCTTTAAGTTAAGCTCTCCATTGCATATATTTTACCTTTAAATTAAGTTCTTCACTACATATACTATAATTATTATCAACACAAGAGTTTATATATTGTAAAAAAAAATAATTGTTTAAAAATTATAACAACAATATAATCATAACATTATTCAAGGGCCTTGGCCTCACGTAGTGTGGCAAAATCCGTGAATGTTAAATTAATGTTGTTATTAATTATAGTAATATCTTTGAGTTTGATGGTGGCTCTGATTGAACGCTGTCTAAATGCTTGACACATGCTAATCTTACATTACTTAAATTTGGGTAATGTGGTGTAAAGGTGAGTACATGATATTTGTCTACTTTAAAGCAAGGAACAATTCAAAATTCCTTATAAATAAATAAATATATTAATAAAAGATATATTTATATTAAAGAAACAACTGTTTCGTTTTAAAAAGTTCATAATATCTAAAGTAGGTAGTAGTTAAAGTAACGGTTTAACTAGCTTTTATTTTTAATCAAAACTGAGAGGTTAATTGATCACATTGGGTCTGAAAAAACCCCAATATGTACAGTACAGCAGTGGGGAATATTGGTCAATGGCCTAACGGCTGAACCAGCAATTTGGAAGAATGTAAGTATATATATATATACGCATCGATTATGTCGAATAAAGTTCTAAATAGATAATTGATAATGACAAATTTCTATTTATAAGTCTTGACCAAATCTTGTGCCAGCAGTCGCGGTAATACAAGAAAGACTAGTGTTATTCATCTTTATTAGGTTTAAAGGGTACTCAGGCGGTATTTTTGCCCCAAAAGGGTACAAAAGTTACTAGAGTTTAATGTAAGAGGTGAATATTAGAATCGTAGGTGTAAAGATGAAATTTTGTCATACTTATGGGATGGATAATGGCGAAGGCAGCCCTCTGTGTATAAACTGACGTTAAAGGACGAAGGCTCGGGGAGCGAACAGGATTAGATACCCTAGTAGTCCGGGCAGATAATTATGAATGTTATATCTTACAAAAATAGGGTATAAATTAAAATGTAAACATTCCACCTCAAGAGTAATGCGGCAACGCAGAAACTGAAACCATTAGACCGTTTCTGAAACCAGTAGTGAAGTATGTTATTTAATTCGATGATCCTCGAATAACCTTACCACAATTTGAATGTTTTATAAAAGATATAAGACACAAGCGTTGCACGGCTGTTTTTAGTTAATGTCGTGAGACCATGGTTAAATTCATTAAATTAACGTAAACCCTTACTTTATGCTCTTATTTTGCCATTGTTTAAAGAAATTAAAACAATAATAAATAAAAATAAAGTATTTAACTGTTACACTGGTTATAATAAAAGGGATCAAGGCAAGTCATCATGACCTTAATATTGTGGGCTATAGACGTGCCACGTAAATATGTACAAAAAGAGGGTAATATGTGAATATTAACTAATCTGTAAAGCATAATATAATATGGATTGTAGTCTGAAATTCGACTGCGTGAAAAAGGAATTACTAGTAATCGTAAATAACTATATTACGGTGGATATAACTTCAGATTGGTACTAACAACTCGTCAGGCGCTGAAAGAAGTGGGTGCAATAAGTTTGGTTTATTAAAAATATAAAAATAAATAAATAGAATTTAATAAAGTTTTTAAGAGATCTTCGTATGCGTAGCTTTGATTGGTGTTAAGTCGAAATACGGTTCGTGTAGTGGAAGTTGCACGGGTTTAATAAACATTAAAAACACCCCTAAAAAACAAATAAAACAAATAAAAATTATTAAGTTTATTCTAATTCTTATTATTAAAAGGAGGGCCTTAACATATTTATAAAAAACTAAAGTATCAAATGATTGTTTTTAGTTTTTTGTGTTTACCACTTAAAATAATAACGTTAACTAATTAAAAAAGCAAGAAAAATAATAATGAAAAGCTCATATTTAAAGGAAGGTTCCGTTTGTTGGTATGACGGGTTGAGCTGTAAACTCAGTAGTTAATTCTATCGAAGGTTCGATTCCTTTTCTTCCTAAATTAGCCTTCATAGCTCAACGGTAGAGCAGAATACTGTTAATATTCTGATACATGTTCAATTCGTGTTGAGGGCTTAATTAGTAAATACTTATGAGTTAAAGGCCACGGCCCTATAATTTTAGGTTATATCCTTGTATTTTTTACTTTATTGTTATTTAGTTTCTATTTTTTAGTAGAGTAAGAAAAATTTTTATTTATAATTCATGAGTTTTTATAAATTAGGTTATTTATGTGATGCACCTAAACCGTGAGGTTTATATTTTCAAGATAGTGCTAGTCCACAAATGGAAGCATTAATAGAATTACATGATAATATTATGTTTTATTTAGTTATAATATTATTCGGTGTAGCTTGAATATTAATATCTATAATTAGAAATTATATATATACAAAATCCCCTATAAGTAATAAGTATCTTAATCATGGTACACTTATAGAATTAATATGAACTATAACACCAGCATTAATTTTAATATTAATTGCATTCCCTTCTTTTAAACTTTTATATTTAATGGATGAAGTAACAGACCCTTCATTGACAATCTTTGTTGAGGGTCATCAATGATATTGAAGTTATCAATACCCTGATTTCCTTAGTGATGATGACGAAGAATTAGAGTTTGATTCATATTTAGTACCTGAATCTGATTTAGAAGAAGGAGGTTTAAGAATGTTAGAGGTAGATAACAGAGTAATATTACCGGAATTAACTCACACTAGATTTATAATATCATCAGGTGATGTTATACATTCATACGCATGTCCTGCTTTAGGTATTAAATGTGATGCATATCCAGGAAGATTAAATCAAATATCTGTACTTGTTAATAGAGAAGGTTCTTTCTTTGGACAATGTTCAGAAATATGTGGTATATTACACAGTTCTATGCCTATTGTAATTGAATCTGTTTCATTAGAAAAGTTCTTATCATGATTATATGAACAATAATATTTAATAAAATAAAAATTTAATTTGTTTTTTTAGTGCTATAATTTTAGGGCCTTTGCCTTTAAGATAGGGATAATTATTATTTTAAGATTATAATGTATTACTTTACTATGTATTATAACTTAATATGATTAATAATTATTATAAATATTGTGATATTATAATATAATTCATATTGAGGTGTTATTTAAACATTCTGTCTTTAAATATACACTTGCACAAAAACAAAAAGATTTCTTAACTTAATAGGTAAAGTGTACTTTTGATAAGAGTGTGTTCGATGTTCAAGTCATCGAGAAATCATTATTTTAATTTTTAAGTTTGTATATAGTAATAAAAACCATGTTTTATTGTTTAATAGTTATAACTATAGCTCCTACCATAGCTAATAATAATATGATAGATGTTATTATTAATCATATAGGGTAAACAGTATATAATATGTTACCTATAGATGTAATATGAGAAGTTTCAGCTAATGCTCCATCTCATATTTGTGATGTAACAAATGATAAGTTATTATTATATGAAGGTAAAAAATTATTAAAAATATTATATGTATTATTGTTATTATATAAATTAATATCATAAGTATGTGCATTTGCATTTGAATTGGAAGGCAATACTCCATATAAAGCAATATTAAAAAATATACCTATTATAATAGCTAAAGGTATACTATTATTATTATCTGTAACTAACTCAGATATTCTTACATTTATTAACATTAAAATAAATAAAAATAATATAGATACTGCACCAACATAAACTAATAAATAGGATAAACCTATAAAATTTATACCTAACATCATTAAATAACCAGCTATATTAAGAAACAATCCTATTAAAAATAAAACAGACACAATAGGGTTTTTACTTATTATGACAAAAACACTACAAATTATGGAGACTATAGATATTAAATTTAAAATATCATAGTATAAACCATTGGTAAAAGTTTCATTTAAGATAAATAAACTTGACATAAAAATATGTATTTAATATTATTTCTTCTCGATTTATAAGTTAAAGCAAACATTAGGATCATGCATAAATACATCCTATGTTAGAGAATGCTGTAAAGGCCAAGGCCTTATAATTTTTATTTGTTTTCATAGAGTAAAAATTTTTTGTCTTGCCAAAGCGTTTAAAAACAAATAACTTTTTTTTCTGAGTTATTTATAATAAACTTATGTTACTTGGTATTATATCATAAGTGTACACAATACATGGAATTAAAACTATAAATGCTATAACAATTGGCAATAAAATAGTTCAAGAGAAAGACATTAATTGATCATAACGTATTCTAGGAAACGATGCTCTAACTCATATAAAAGTAAATATTAAAGCACAAGATTTAATACCTAAAATAACACCATAAGTTACACCTTCCAATATAGGACTATTAAACAATTTAATACCCTCACTTATATTAATACCAGAAATATCGCTAATTGATTGTAAAAAATATAATAAAAAAGTATTGTCTAATATATAACCACCTAAGAATAATATTGTATTGAATATACATATAAGCACTATACTAGCATATTCTGCAAGAAAAAAAAAGACAAAAATCACCGCAGCATGTTCTGTCATAAACCCACTAACTAACTCTGATTCAGCTTCAGCCAAATCGAAAGGAGCTCTATTAGTTTCTGCTACAGAACCTATAAAAAATATTACGAAAATAGGTAATAATGGTAATACAAATCAAATATATCTTTGAGCCTCTATATTTACAGTTAAATTAAGACTACCACTTAGTAATACAACTAATAATATTGCTGAACTTAGTATTAACTCATAACTTATTAATTGTGCTGTACTTCTAAGAGATCCTAAAAAAGCATATTTGGAATTGGCAGATCACCCTGCTAATAGAATACCATATGTAGCTAAAGAAGATACAGCTAACATATATAAAATACCTAAATTAGAATCTCATATAGCTAGACCAGGACCATAAGGAATAACTGCATAACCTAAAAGAGAAAAAATTAACGTTATTACAGGACCAAGGAAAAACAATACTAAATTAGCTTGTGTAGGAGATACATATTCTTTTAAAATAAGCTTAAGAGCATCTGCAAACGCTTGTAAAAGCCCATAATAACCTACTACATTAGGACCCAATCTTCTTTGCATGCTTGCCATAGTTTTTCTTTCAGCTACTGTAACATAGGCAACAGTAAGTAACACTGGTACTACAACCAATATAACTTCAATAATTGAGATAATTGTAGGAACATATAACATGTAATATTTTGTATAAATAAAGTTAATATAATCAATAGATAAACGTTTATCAATCAATAATAATAAATATTAAATTTAATTAATATTTCATCTCATTTAAAGGGTTTACCTTATACATGAATAAAATATATATTACTAGGTATGAATTATGTTTATAATAATTATACAATTTATACTATAATATTAATAACTTATAATTTATAATATTAGCATAGTCTACCCTATAAAGTAAAACATAATAATTAAAGGTCTTGCTTTTTAAATTGCAATAAATAATAATCTTGATATATATAAATAAATTATAGAGCAGTGGCCTTTTAAAAACAGAAATTATAGTTTTTATAAAAGGTTTATTCCGGAATGGTTCGAACATTCAATAATAAATACCAAAAATTTATGACTTACCGATTAGTCTACGGAATACTGGTTGGCAAATTAAAATATATAGGATTAAACTGCATATATTATTATTTCTAAATGTAAAAATTACATTTTTTCACTTTAATATTACATAATTTTCATTGTTATTAATTTAATAGTATTGTCTACTTTCTATAGATAAAGCATTTTTACCTAATTCAAAAGCAAACCCTAATGTTAATACTAAAAAAAATATTAACATGACAATTAAACCAAATATATTATTTACATAAGCACTAACCACATAAGGATACACTAATAATATTTCTAAATCAAATAATAAAAATAATAGGGCAAATATAAAAAATGAAATACTAAATTCACTTCTATTTTGTCCTAAAAAAGAATGAAATCCACATTCAAATGCACTATCTTTTTCTTCATAAGGATTATGAGGAGCCAATATTAGATTTAATGCTAACAATAAAACTGCTAATATAGGTATAAATACAAGAAAAAAAGTTAAACTTGTCATTATGCTTTAAAAATAATAAGTGTTAATATACTAACTATGTTAAATCATTCTCCTGGCACATATATAAATAGTAATAATAATAATGTTAATATAGATATAATACTACTAAAAGAACTATTAATAGTTATATTATTTGATGAAAATTGTATTTTTTTATTATTTTTATCATTAATTGTAAATTCTTTACTATGACCTATAATATAACCTGTTAAATTTACATTAGAGATAGATGGGCTTAATTTATAGTCATGTTTAAAGAAAAACATTTGTTTTATTAAATTTAAATAATAACCTGCACCTATAACACTTGTTAATATTGCAATTAATGTCATAAAAACATATCCTTCATCTAAAGCTGCACTTAATATCATCTGTTTAGCAAAAAATCCTATTATAGGAGGTATTCCTACAAATGAAAATAAAGTTATAGATAGGCTTATAGCTATGAAAGGATTTACATAAAAATACCCTTTTATTTGACTAATAAGTTGTATAGGTGAATTATTTATTTCCATAGTAGAACCGCCTAAATTATCTTTAGTTTTTTCATCTTTATATACATATAAATAAAGCGAAAATCCTATACTAACTAATATAATAAAAGCATTTAAATTAGATAAAGTGTATTGTAATATATAAAATATATAAGATTGTATAGATTCTGTGTTATTTACAGACAAAGCAAGTAGTATGAACCCTACATGAGATATAGTACTATAAGCAAATAATCTTTTTATTCTAGACTGTGTAAGACCTAATACAGATCCTATTATTAAAGAAAATAAACTACTTAGTATGAATATTTCTTTTCAAGAGGAGTTAAATAAATTATATTCTGTATAATATAATAATTCCAATAAGAAAACAAATATAGATATTTTTGCTATAATAGCTACATATGTAGTTACTATTGTAGGTATACCATCATATACATCTGGTGATCAAAAATGGAATGGAGCAGCACTTACTTTAAATAGAAATCCTACTGACATAATTATTAAAGATAAATGTATATAATATGCTTGATATAAATACATAGTATTCATAGATTCTTTTATTTCACTTATACTTGTTATTATATAAATATTATCTAAATTAGTTGTTCCTGAATTTGCATATAATAAAGCAGAACCTAGTAAGATAAAACAAGATGATAATCCTCCTAATAGAAAATAAGTTAAACCACTTGCTGTAGAAGACTCAGAGTTTCTATATAAAGTTGATAATATATATAAACCATAACTTTGTAATTCTATAGATAGGAAAATAGAAACTAAATCTCCAGTACTCATTAAAAATACGGCCCCATTAATTATAAATACAATAATTAATGCATATTCTATAATACGAAATTGTTCTCCAGTTTTATTTGAGATTAAGGTTTTATTATACAGTAATTTATTTTTTAACATACTGTATATAGATGAATTTTCCTTTATATTAACACTTCTAGGATAAAAAGCGGTTAGTGTAAGTATTAAAGAACTTATTATAAATATAAATATATTAAAAGATTGTGTAAATGTAGTAACATTAAATAATCCTCCGTATATACCTATACCCTTATTTAGTGAGTTTACATGTAAGTTATTATATGTTAAAAAACTTATCAAAAATAAACTTATAATTACTACTCTGGAAAATAAGATAGATTTATCTCGTCTTAAAGTAACGGCATTTGAAGTCAATAGAAATATAAGTAAATTAATTAACATGCAAAGGTACTCAGATTTGAACTGAGAAATTAAAGGTTGAAGCTTCATATTTTACCAATTAAACTATACCTTTTTTTTTTGTAATTTTTTTGTAATAATTAATCTAACTAAATAAAAAACATGTTATATATGCTAAAGTAGAGCTAAAAGTACTATACCCGTTAAATTTATGTTGTTACATTGGTAATGTTAGCTTCTGCTAAAGCAATAAATATTCGTTGATTATACCCAATTTCTACAGGCATACCACCTGAACGCACGTCGTATCTGTTTTGAAGTTCTCTAAACTTATTAATATCAACATTATAGCATGCAGTACCATCTCCTTGATCCGAGAAATATTTGGGACGACGTACACCTCTAACCGGTATACCGTTAACATAAGCATTAGTTGCACTACTATCTGGTACTATAGATAAATGATAAAAAATATTAGAGTTAGGTAAAAAGCAGTAAAAAAAATTGTAAGCATACCCATTACTACTAAAATAAGGACTACAACGTAATTCAAGTATAGGTTTATTGTTTTCATTACTATCTTCCCTTTTTATACTATTTTCCCTTTTTATACTATTCTCTCTTTTTATACTAACCTCATTTTTTATATTTGTTTCAATTTTAGGTATGCTAGAGCAAAGAATAAATACAAAAAACAATGTTCAGGTTAGTGTTAAAACAAAGCTAATATAATAAGATTGTAAAGAATAACTACTTGTGTAAAATAAACCATCGCCAAAATTGGAGCAATAATTTGTATAAGTAACACCTTTAAGAACAGCAAGTTCATTTAAACAGGGTAACACTATAGATATTAAATTTAAAATATCATAGTATAAATCATTGGTAAAAGTTTCATTTAAGATAAATAAACTTGACATAAAAGTATGTATTTAATATTATTTCTTCTCGATTTATAAGTTAAAGCAAACATTAGGATTATGCATAAATACATCCTATGTTAGAGAATGCTGTAAAGGCCAAGGCCTTATAATTTTTATATGTTTTAATCTTGCTTCCGTATTATATTAAATATTATTATATTTATTATGTATTAGGAAAAAAAAATATTAATTAAATATTTTACTAGAAAATAAAAACTAAATATTAGGAGAAGTAAAAAATAAAACAAATCCTACTACATTTCTTCTACGGAAAAGGGATGGATCGAACATCCAGGTGTAAATACACAATATTTAGCAAATATCTTGCCCTACCTATGGCGACTTTTCCCTCCGAATTAGGTCGGCTTTGATCCGACATCTACTTTCTCGACAAGAAAGTTCTTTACCAATTAAGTTACTAACTCTTTTTTTTTTACACATTTTTCCTTGAAAAAGCTGTTTACATTTATTACTTTTTAACGTTTTGCGCTTGAATATATATCCACTAGACTATTTTCAAGTAAACTTACTAAAGGTACTATAATTAAGAAGTGTGAAAAATATAATACAGTACTTATTTGTCCAAATTCTATAAATGGTGATTCAACATGTTTAGCTCCAAGTTGCATTAATATTAAAAAATTGGCTATAAATACATAGAAAAATATTTTACTTAAAGGTCTAAACTGTAATCCTCTACTTCTACCTAAATCAGTGAAAGGCATAGTTAGTAATATTAATATAGCAGCAAACATTGCTATAACACCTAATAACTTATTAGGTATAGATCTTAGTATAGCATAGAAAGGTAAAAGATATCATTCAGGCACAATAGCAGGTGGAGTTTGCATTGGATTAGCCATTACATAGTTTTCACTATCTCCTAATACATTAGGCATAAAAAATACAAATATTGATAATACTATAATAAATAAAAATATAGTTATTAAATCTTTAAATATAAAATAAGGTGCAAAAGCTAATCTATCATAGTTACCTGATATACCTAAAGGATTACCTGATCCTGCTCTATCATGTAATGCAATTAAGTGCATTAAAGCTAGTGCAGCTAAAACGAAAGGTAAAACAAAATGTAAAGCAAAAAATCTATTTAATGTAGCATTATTAACACTAAACCCTCCTCATATGAACTCAACAATATCTTGACCTACTCAAGGTATAGCACTCATTAAATTAGTTATAACTGTTGCACCTCATAAAGACATTTGACCATAAGGTAAAACATACATAAAAACTACTATAAAATAAAAGTTATTTTTTTTTATTTACTTTACTAGATGTTAAAATATTATATAATAACAAGTTATTAACTTCATGGTAAAAGTATTCATCTTTTATAGCTTTTCTTAGTTTATCTAATAGATCAGCTAAATAATCGTTTTATAAGGCAGCTTCCATGGATTTTTATAAATCAGGAACCAAATTTATTATGCCTTCTAAAATAAATATAAGATATAATTTACATATTAAAATAACTAAATTATAGCCAAAATAACTTTGAATTCGTGTATTTTGTTAATCACTTTTACATGATTAATTGTTTCGACTGTGCATTAAGCATCATTTCAGACACCCATTAGTGACCCAGTCTGTCGCGATTATCTATATAACCGACGATCTTGAAATTATTTAATTTATTATATTTAGTATATAATAAAGTAGTATTTTATTGATCGTTTTCACTAACATTGCCAAAAAAATAATTATATTTTTTCAATAAACCTGTCGGTTTATTCCACTTTATTTATATTTCCCTATAGAAGTTGCATAAAAATTAGTACTAGTGGGACTATAACTTATATTTTTAGTAACTGTACTATTCTATATTAAATTTTATATATAATATAAAAAAAAATATTTAAATATAAGTCATATTGGGCTATGTTTATAACCCAAGAAAGCAGTAGCCATCATTAATATAAATATAACAGTACCTATTGTTCAAACTAATGTTCTAGGTGCTTTATATGATCCATAGTATAATCCTCTTCCTATGTGTAAGTACACTAAAAAGAAGAAAGCTGAAGCAGTATTTGAATGTAAATAACGTATTAATCATCCGTTATTTACATCTCTCATTATATGTTCAACTGAATTAAACGCTTCTAGTACACTAGGGTTGTAATGCATTGCAAGAGTAACACCTGTTATTATTTGTATTACTAAACAGAAAGCTAATAAAGAACCAAAGTTTCATAAATAACTTAAGTTTGAAGGTTGGGGTGAATCTATTAAATAACCATTAACTAGACTAAATAAAGGATGGCTTTTTCATATTCTCATATTTTTTTTTATTTATATTGATATTAGTATTATTTACATATAATTAATTAAATAACTTTTTTTATAACATATGTACAAAGACAAGCTATTACTATTATAAATTCAAAAATTAAAGGCCTGGCCTTTGTAAGTATTAATATAAAAGTTTTCATAAATCATATCTCATTATATATGATTTGTAAGATAAATACGACTTGAACGTATAAAATTATAAAATCGGATAGGCCTAAACTACCCCTGTCTACCAATTCCAGCATTATCTTTTATAATAAAAAACCCTATAAAGGTTATGCTCAAGGTAAGATTTGAACTTACAACCTAAACATCTTCAGAGTTCCGCTCTACCAGGTTGAGCTTCTTGAGCTTTTTTAAAGGCCTTGGCCTCACGTAGTGTGGCAAAGTGTATGGAGATATTAGGACTCGATCCTAAAATAACGATACGCAAAATCGCAGTTTTACCAATTAAACTATATCCCCTTTTATTTCACTCTTTTAAAAAAGTAAGTTAGACAAAATAATTTAGGGCCTTTGCCTTTAAATAAATAATTTAAATTATATTTAATGATACATAACCTCACTGGGGTTCGAACCCAGGATATAACTATGAAAGAGTTATGACTTAACCAGACTTGTCGATAAGGTCTTTTTATTGTATATTTAATACAATAAAAAAAATTATAAAAAACATACAACTATTTATTTACTATTACTAATATAAATGTAAATACATACAAATACTAATGTAAACATGATACAAAATTTTTATTTGTTTAACGATTTATAATTATATAAGTTGTTTTAAATATATTATAAGGTATTATAATATATTAAACAAGAAACTGAATAATGTAAACCATCTAATACAGGTGCAGGATATATACCTAATACTATTGTAAATAGTAATAATATTAATAAGATAGAAAATTCACGTTTATTTACATCAGGTATACTAAATTTGAAGAATTTAGAAAATGAACCTGCAAAGGCTATTCTATTGAACATGTACATTGTGTATGCCGCACTAAATACAATAGAAGAACTAGCAAATACACCTAATAATGGTAATCTTTCAAAAGTACCATATAAACTCATAAATTCACCAATAAAATTAAGTGATAATGGAGTACCAGCATTACCTAAACATAATATAAAGAATAATATAGAAAAAATAGGCATAACCTGTGTAATACCTCTATAAAATGTAATAAGTCTAGTAGAAGATCTATCATATAAAACACCACCTGCACAAATGAATAATCCAGAAGAAACAAATCCATGAGCCAGTCCAAGTATAATACCCCCTTCTATACCTTGTATAGAATTACTAAATACACCCAATAAATAAACTGCAGCATGAGATACTGAACTATATGCTATTAATTCTTTAATATCTATAGTTCTTAATGTACTAAAACTAGCATATATTATTGTTATAACACCAATTGTATATATAACTGATGTAAAATAAAAATAAGCTTTAGGTAATAAAGGTAATATTAATCTTAATATACCATATAAACTTAACTTTAGTACTATACCTGCAAGTATTATACTACCACCTAATGGTGATTCAACGTGAGCTTTTAAAAGTCAAGTATTTAGAAATATGGTTGGAGTTTTAACAGCAAAAGCTATAAATATTCCACAAAATAATATTAATTGAGTATAGAAATTAAAATTAGTTTTGTATAAAGCATCAAAGTCAGTTGTACCCATTATAGACAACATTGTTAATATAGATAATAATAAAAATAATGACCCCAATAAAGTATATAAAAATAGATAAAAGCTAGCTCTAACTCTATTACTAGACCCAAATAAACCTATTAATATAAATAAAGGAGGTAATATACTTTCAAAAAAAATATAAAATAATAAAATATCTAATACAAGAAATACTGCTAATAATAATGTTTCCAATAATAATATTATTATTACGTAAGATTTAACATTTTCTGTTATAGATGTTCAATTGGATAATAAGGAAATAGGCATTATTATAGTAGTTAACAAGACAAAATATATAGATATACCATCTACTCCTAAGAAAAAATCAAAATTGTTTATGTTATGATATTCTTGAACAAATTGGTATTGATTACTACTAAAATTAAAAAGTATAAACACAATCAAAGAAATAAATAAATTTACAACAGAAGTTGATAAACCTATTGTTTTGATCTGTTTTAATGCTAATGATGAAGTATCATTATATGTTAATGTGGAAATAATAAATATACCAATTAAAGGTACTAATAATAAAAGTAAAAGTAACATTTGATTTTTTTTTTATTTAATATGTATTTCCCTCTGACCACCATTTATTTTATAAAGGATAAGTGGTATTTTTAAATTACATTTATTAATGTATTTTTATTGTTTGATGTTTTTAACAATGTTTATATGTACTATCATTTATATAATTATTAATATAATTACTTATCTAGTTTACACAGGCAAAAACTTATCTTAAAGGCCACACTACGTGAGGCAAAGGCCAGGCCTTTAATTTTTATATATATTATTTAAAGATAATAAGGCGAATATAATAATTATTAACAAATTATTATCTACTAAGTTAATATAAGGAACTAACATATAAAATGTTAAACCAACTAATATATAAAGTGCATAAGATGTTATAATACCTGTATCTAATTTAGATATTCTACTACTTAAAAAAATTAATCCTTTTTCTAAACCAAATGGACCAACTAACTCTATAGAACCTTTATCTATTACTTTAGTAGTTTGTCCTCCTAAATTTAATACTAAGTTTGTTATATATTTGTTATAAAATAACTCTATTAAAAAACGTTGATTAAAAAAACCAAATATGTTATAACCTATTCTAGAGAACTTAAAATACATTAATATTTTAGGTGTAAATTCAGACATAATAATAGACATAACACTTAAAGTTATAGTAAATATTAAAGGTAATATTTTAAATAAAGTTGGTACAGCAAATTCAGTGTCTAACATTATCTCATGAGAAGGATGAATAAATACACTATTATCTGCAAAAAAATTAGTACCTAAACCTATAAACATATCTTTAGTTATATACCCAAAGAATATAGAAAATATAGCTAATATAATTAAAGGAGTACTCATGTATATATCACCTTCGTGTGCATGTTTATAATTTATTATAGGCCCATTAGGGTTAGTTAAAAAAGTTAAATATAAGACTTTAACTGAATATAACGTAGTAAACATTGCACCTATTGTTGATATAAAGTATACTGATATACTAGAGAAATAAAATTGACCATAAGCTGATTCAAGTATAAAATCCTTAGAGTAGAAACCAGTCATGAAAGGGAATGCTACTAAACTTAAGGAAGCTATTAACATAACTGAATATGTTAAAGGTAAGAAAGGTTTTAGTCCACCATATTTTCTAAAATCTTGATTATCAGATACAGCATGTATAACTGCACCAGCACCTAAAAACAATAATGCTTTATAAAAAGCATGGTTAACCAAGTGGAATAAGGCTATATTATATGATGATAAACCAATAGCTATAACCATCATACCTAATTGACTCATAGTTGAATATGCAATAACTTTTTTTATGTCTTGTTGAAATAAACCAATAAGAGAACTAAACACAGTAGTTATTGCACCTATTCATAAACATAATAATAATACAGTATTACTATATTCTATTAAAGGAGAACTACGCATTAATAAATAAACTCCTGCAGTAACCATTGTTGCAGCATGTATTAAAGCAGAAACAGGTGTTGGACCTTCCATCGCCATTGGTAGCCATACATGAAGACCAACTTGTGAACTTTTAGCCATTGCACCTATTAATAAACATACACCAATTATAGTTATTAAATTATCATTTATTAAAGGTGATATAGAAAACACTGTAGCATAATCAATATTACCAAATGATCATAATATAGCAAACATACCTATAGTTAAAAAACAATCCCCCACTCTATTAGTTAAAAATGCAGATATAGAACTTTGATTTGCTGCTATTCTAGTAAATCAAAAGCTAACAAGTAAGTAAGAACAAACACCTACACCTTCTCATCCTACAAACATTAATAGATAATTATTTGATGTAACAAGTATTATCATCATAAATGTAAAAAGACTTAAATAACTAAAAAATCTTTGATTATGGGGATCATGACTCATATAACCTATTGAATACATATGCACTAAAGATGAAACAATTAACACAGGTATTAACATGGAAACTGTTAAAGAATCAAAAATAAATCCTCATGATATATTTAATGATTCAGAGTCAATTCACTTAAATAATTTAATATATACTGGTATATTACTAATACCAACTTCGAAAAAAGCGATTATAGCTAATAAAGTAGTAAGTAAAACAGACCCGCAAGTAATTAATTGAGATCCTGTTACCCCTATTTTTCTACCGAAAAACCCTGAAGAAATTGAACCTAATAAAGGTAAAAATATTATAGTTAAATACATTATTTATTTTCTATTGCAATACTTCCTCTTAATCTATAAAATGCAACAAGTATACCTAAACCTATTGCTGATTCTGCACCAGCAATTGCTATTATATATATAGCATATATTTGACCTAATACATCATTAAAATTAAGTGAACTAACTAGAATTAAAAATGTAATAGCCAATAACATTATTTCTATAGAAATAAGCATTAATATTATATTTTTTCTATTTAATACAAAGCCTAATATACCTATTAAAAACAAAATAAGAGATAAATTCATTTTTATTATATAAATTCCAGGTTAATTTAATTATTTTTTTTTTATCTATCTATAAAAGTATTTATATATATTAAATTATATATATATTACCTAGATAAAATAAACTTACACTAGCCAGAGGAGAAATTCGAATTCTCATTCTTAATGCATGAAATTAACGTTCTAACCAGTTGAACTACTCGGGCTTTTTTGTGTACTTTAATTGGGTGTATATTCTGACTTGAACAGAAAACTTACTGTGCCACATACAGTTGTTCTACCTATTGAACTATATACACCTTTTTTTTGTATATTTAACTTTATTTAATATACAATAAAACCATTATCTATCAACAGTACGACTACCCTCATATTGTACAAAAATAGATCTATCTGATCTTACTAATGGTATACCATTTGTTCTAAGATCAGTAGTTTCTCTAATAGCATCTCAGGCTTTAGGTATGACTAAATGTCTAACTACAGGGCCCATTGGAGTATTACGCATATCCTCTCTATTAGTACTTCTTATTATACCGGATCGTCATTCCCCATTAATACACTCAGTATGAATTTTATTTCTAGAAGTAAATCCTGCCACAATATTAAACATACCTTTAGTATAAATAAAAGTATCATTACCATTAAAATCTCTAGCGTATATATTTATATATCCTTTATCCTTATTATTATCATCTTGATAAATACTAGTCTGAATTTCTTTTTTATTTAACAAATATTGAAGATCCATAGCATTGGTAGATAAAAGACTAGTAATAACAATAGTGCTTGATATGCAACAATATAATAGTAATATATATACACCTAAGTAGGATTTATGTAATTCTAACCAATTATATATATTTTCAAATTGATTTAATAAAATTTCAAATTTATTAAATCAGTCTGGACTTGTATCTAATATATTTAAATAATTTTGATTTGAATGTAAAAACATATAAGTATCATTACCAAAATTTGTACAGAAAGAGCTTAAAACATTTATATAATTAGATAAATTATTAGTATCAGTGTAGTTTTTACATATAATCTCATAAACATCACTAATTCTATTTGACTTATAAAAATCATATAAGTAACTATTAATTGCAGTAAGCATTTCAATTGGTGTTGGTAGGTTAATTTGTGGTATATTATATTGAAAATTAGTTAAATACGCTAAGCATTTCTTTATCTCATCATCAGTAAAAAAAAATTTGATACTATTTAATTCTTTTATATTTAAAAGAAAATTTTCTTTTAAATAAGTAATATAAGAATATATAGTATTTAAGCAATCGTTAATTGATAAATTATATATTTTATCTGACAATGTTATAATTAATGAAGGATTATTTATGACCCTCAATAGTAAACAGCTAAAAATAAAAATAATCAGACTACGTCTACAAAATGTCAATATAATATACCAGCTTCCAAACCCAGATGATGGTTTTCTGTAAGATGATATGCAAGCAAACGTCAAAAACCCACAAGTATAAATATAGTACCTACAATAACATGTATACCATGAAAACCAGTTCCAAAATAAAAACATGATCCAAAAGCACCATCTGATAATGTAAATGAAGAAACTGAATATTCTACTCCTTGAAATCCTGTAAATATTAAAGCTAATAGTATAGTAAATACTGCTCCAAATAAAGCAGCATTTCTATTACCTTGTATTAAACTATGGTGTGAATACGTTACAGTAACACCTGATGCTAATAATAAAACTGTATTAAGTAAAGGTAATTCAAAAGCATTTATAGCCTCTATACCTAAAGGTGGTCATTGTCCTCCTAATTCTACAGTAGGTGATAAAGCACTATGGAAATAAGCTCAGAATATAGCTAAAAAGAAGAAAACTTCAGATACTATAAAAAGAGCTACTCCCATATTTAAACCTTTTTGTACAGCTAAAGTGTGATTACCTATATAAGTTCCTTCTGATATAACATCTCTAAATCAGAAAAACATACTAGATATTCATATAACAATTGCAAAAACTAATAAGTAACCTGCTGAATCAAATCCATGCATTGTTAATACTGTAGATGTAGTTAAATTAAGTAAACTAGCACAAGTAAATATAGGTCAAGGAGACGGAGATACTAAATGGAAAGGATGTCCTTGAAAAGAACTTCTATTTAAATTAGACATTTTTATTAAATTTAATGTATATTAATACAAATAAAGAGCACAAGCTTATTTATATAGTTTTTTTTACTAAAATATAGAAATAAAACTATATAATTATATACTATAAGAATATATTTAAATGCCTTTGCCTCACATAGTATGGCAAACTACTATATATATAAAACTTATAGTATAATTACTAATATTATTAATAACAATATTAATAATAATAATAATATTAGTCAGAGAATATCCGATTCGAACGGATGTGATTGATTAAATCAAATAAATTTCAAGTTTACCGCTTTAAACCACTCAGCCAATTCTCTCTTTCGCTTATAGGGCCTTTGCCGGGATGTGGTTTTAAAAAAGTAAAATATTTTACTTTATAAGGAATAAGTGATTTGAACACTTAACCTTCCGTGTGTAAAACGGTTGCTCCACCACTTGAGCTAATTCCTTTTATTAATAAGTTTTAAAAGCAAATCTTTTTTCTTACTAAAACATTGTATTTAAAATACTATTCTTACCTAAGAATCGAACTTAAATCTAGATATTAGAAGTATCCTGCTCTACCATTGAGCTAGTAAGAATTTATTACATTAAACCTACTTATACAATTCGGATTATTATGATTCGAACATAACTATTCCTCAACCCAAATGAGGCGCCTAACCAACCCGGCTCTAATCCGTTAATAATGAGTTTTTAATAAATTTATTTATAATTTGTAATTCATTATGCGGACAAAGGAATTGCACCTCTATATACTGGGCATGAGCCAATTATGCTACTATTACATCAATCCGCATTAATATATAGCGTATAGATGTGAAATTTTAGGCCCTTTGTCTTTAAACAAATAAAAATTAGATAAATTTTCTTAATAATAGCCCAGTACAAGTATTGCACTTGCTTCTACCGATTACAAAACGGTTGCATTACTTTTATGCTAACCAGGCCTTAGTTATTATCATATATATTATATAAAACTAATAATTGGATATAAATAAGATGAGTTTAGTAATTCCATATAATACTAAAATAATACTTAAAGGATTGTTTTTTCATAAAAAAATTATAAGGCCTGGCCTTTAATTTTTAATATTCTCTGTAAAGTACCCAGGTTTATACCTTTATAAATTAATAAGTGTCATACTTTCCATTTATATAAGATGTATATCACAATTTAATATAAGGGCGATGGCCTGGGCCACGGCCTAGGCCGTGGCCTTAAAAAATCCCTTTTTATTTAAGGTAAAGCTTTGTTATATTTAATGTAATTCTAATCCATCTTTAATATAAGAACATGATAACACTACAAAAACTTGAGCTTGTATAAATGCTATACCTAATTCTAATCCAGAGAATGCTATTATAAATGCTAAGGGGAATAAACCTAAAAAGAAGAATATAAATCCAGAAGTCATTATATTATAAGTAAATCCACTAAGTATATTAAGAAGCATATGTCCAGATAGAATATTTGCTGCCAGTCTTAAACCTAATGATACATTTCTAGCTAAGTATGATATAAATTCTATTAATACCAATAAAGGTAATAAACCTAAAGGACAACCAGCTGGTACAAATAAAGAAAAGAATTTAAGTCCATGTTTATTTAATCCTAATATAGTTGCACCTAATACCACTGTAAAACTTAATGAAAATGTTAATATAAAATGACTAGTAGAAGCAAAACTATAAGGTACCATTCCTATTAAATTATTTACTAAAATAAATACAAATAAAACATACATAAGTGGAAAATATATTTGACCATTTTTTTCATTTATTTGACCTGTAACTATACTATGCACAGTAGCATACATAGATTCTTGAGAAATAGATCATGCATTTGGTACTAATTTGTTGTTGTTAGTTGATAATAAACTTAACATAAATACTAAATATCCACCTATTGTTAAATACAATCCTATGTTAGTTAAAGATATAGACATATTACCTAATACAGGGGCATCTATACTTAATAAATTTCTTACTTCAAATTGATCTAATGGACTAGTTATATTGAAAAAATCTCTCATTATATAATAATAAATTTCTATTTATTTAAAGATATAAGGGCTCACGTAGTGTGACCTTTAATTTTTTTTTCTTTTGGTCGCTATTATAAGGCAAAGGCCCGGCAAACCTACAAAAAAATGTTTATATTATTTATAATTTACTTATAAATAAACGTGTGGCAAATAAACGTACAAATCTAGGTAATATGTATTTTGAAAATACATATATTAATAAAACTAATATTGTAAATGCAAATATTACTTGATTAATAAAAAAAAATGGTACTAATTGAGGCATGTTAAATTAAATATATAAATTGTCAATAATATTAATATGACATAACATAATTAAATGTAAAGATTTTAAATTAAAGTATTTTAAAGCAGAAATGAAATTATGTAGTAGATAGACTAAAGTCTATTTGCCTTAATGTTTAATATTTAATGTTTAATTACTATGAATTTTTTTTATTACATAGTTGTATTTTTTTTATATATGATAAGTTTAATATTTAGTGTTTAATAAAATTAGTACTTTATGCCTGAAAATATTACTATTATTAAAGCTAAAGCCTATACAATTATTATTAATTCGTAGTATTATACTACGTATATTTAAGAGTATCTTAAAGTAAGCTTCGTACCTATATGCATTCAGCACTTATCTTTAACTAACATAGCTTTTCTGCCGTGCCTCAACTCCTTCATTATCTTACATAAATAATGTTAATTAATAAAGATAAAACTTTAAATAAGTTGGTAGCTATTAAACTACAAAAAACAACAGATAAACTAGAGGTTAATATACCCAACTCCTTTCGTACGAAGGGGCTATCTTTATTTTACTCTAATTACTTCTAGAAGATAGAAACCATACTGTCTCACGACGTATTTAACCCAGCTCGTGTAGCTCTTTAATCGACGAACAGTCGTACCCTTCATGATTCCTACATTCATGTGGATGAGCTAAGCCGACATCGAGGTGCCAAACTGCGCACTCAATTTGTACTCTCTGGCGCAATTAGCCTGTTATCCCTAGCGTAGCTTTTTCAATAATCCAAGACCTTTCCTTTATGCATCTTGTGATCTTATGCCCCGCTTACGCGACTGATAGACGTGTAAGTCAGACAGTAAAGCAAGATTAAGCCATTAAACTTTAAAATTTATATTAAATATCATTTTAAAAGCTTGCCATTTAAAACAATTTAAAATATTATTTTCAATTAATATTTTATTAAAATCTATTCCCCATATAGTTAAAATCTTACTTTAAAAAAAAACATATCTAATTTAAATAAATAATATAAATGGATAGATTTAAGGGATTAGCCCTATAAACTATAACAAACTATAATAAATTATGTTCACTTAAACGCAATGCAACCTTTTTTATCCCTATAAGGGAGGAAACAAACGATTAAAGCGTAACATAAAATAGTTAGTATAAACTAACTAATGTACAAAAATTAATTTTGGATATACCCAGGTACTTTTTATGGGATCTGTGCCCCGCATAAACTGTCCACTAGCAAATGTCTCTATAATATCTTTAGCTTGAAGATAGAATTTACTTTTATGTTTTTCAGGCAGGCTATAAAAGCCCTGCCTGAAAACAGATATTTACTTTAAGATAAGTGAAAGTATTACACATAAGATTAAAACCTTATGTCTATCTCATCATATTAATTTTTATAGAAATATTTATATCTCATAATCAATATGATCGTAATACTTATGTTTAATATGATAAACTAAATAAAGGTGTTTCAATATTATCAAATAGATTACCTTCTACACTACATTTCGTTATATCATACTCAATAATTAGCAACAGTAAAGCTGCATAGGGTCTTCTCGTCTAACTAGAAGAAAACTGTATCTGCACAGTTATTCCAATTTCACTGAGACAATCATCGAGACAGCTGTTGTATCGTTACATCATTCATGCAAGACCGCATTTAACGGCCAGGGTATTCCGCTACCTTAGGACCCTCATCGTTAAGGCCGCCATTGATTGGGGGTTCCTTCACAACCTAACCTGTTAAAATTAAGAAAATTCGTTAACCAGCCAACATCGGGCAGAGATCACACTCAATACTTTGATTTGTCATCTTATGCAAAGTGCTTTGTTTTAATTAAACAGTCGTACAACATCATTTTATGTCTCCTTTTATTAGAATTCTCTTCTTTAACGGCACACCTTATTCCGAAGTTACGGTGTCAATTTGCCGAGTTCCTTAATGATTGTTATCTCAAACGCCTTTGTATTCTCTACTTGCTTACTTGTGTTAGTATCTAGGTACGGTTATATAATTTTTTCCTGAACATCTGCTGCTATCATTATATAAAACCCCAAAGAAGGTTTTAATTTATAGAACTCCCTCATTGCTTACCTAAAAGGTAATACAGTTAATAAGAAAACACTATAAATTTAATAATGAAAGATGTTTAATCTTTGGTAGATATTCCCATCGTTTAATCCTTTAGGGCAGATCAATAAACTTAGGGGCCGTTACTTTTAATTATACCATAAGCTTAAGGCGAGGGGTTTTCCCTTTTTCGTTACTCATGTCAGCATTCTTTCTTGGGATTATCACATTGTACTTAAATAAAAAATTAAGTTTAAGAAATACCCAATATTCCGCTACCCCATTTATATTTAAGAGTTTTTTGTCTTATATAAATGGACAAGGTTTCGGTATATTATTTAGATCCGTTGAATTTTCGGTGCTTTTTACTAGACTTGAAAAAAAAATTCAATATTAACCAGTGCTCTGTTACGAGGTCTTTAAAAAATGGCTGCTTCTAAGCCTATTTCCTGATTGTATTCGAAAAAAACTTCCTTATTTTCACTTAATAATAATTTTGGAACCTTTAACTCTTGTTCTGGGCTGTTTCCCTTTAGACATACAACCTTATCGTACTATGTCCGACA
>JAOTJB010314029.1:0-15442 GCA_027123815.1 Erythroxylum minutifolium | reverse complement strand
GAATGGGGAGAGCAAATAAGAAGGAAAATGATGTAGATGGTTTCGGTGAAACCAAGGAAAACAGCTGCAGAAACTCTCTTTTTTTTTCTTTTTAGCCTAAACAACACCACGTGCATGTACAATACCTCTCCAAATGTCACTGTGCATGTGAACCATTTGTGACATCTATAACCTGCCATATGGCACAATACAATTGGTCTATTTATTTATTTATTTATTTTTAAATCCCAAATTTTCAGAAATTTCCTAAAATTCACCAAAAATTTCCAAATAATAATATGACTCTCCCAATAAATTTTTAGCTCCAAAATAATTCACCAAAAATTTCAAAATATCCAAAATATACCAAAATTGCCAAATCATAATTAATACACTCCAATTTAATCCACAATTTTTACTTATAAATCAAATTTACCCGGAATGCCAATGAATGCATGTACAATCATATGAATGTGCAAAATAAATGTGTATGTCATAATTAACTTATGCATGATGTGTTTTTTTCCTAATTCCACATAAATTTCTCATAATTTACTATTCTAGCCTTAACATGAGTATCGGGATGTTACACATATGTTGGGAGAGTTTAATTGATAAAATCTGTTTTAAACTCTCTTTATATACACTGGTCATCATATATGTTCTTCTCTAAGGAACTTCCCAAAGCTCTATAAAGAATGACTAGAAGCCTCTTATGGTTAGGTATGCACAACAAAAAGTTTAGTATTAAAGTTGAATGTAAAAAGGTTTCATTAGGAATCTAAATAAGGTATGATTCATACTTTTCAAGTTATTTAATTATTAAGATTCGATCAGAAACTGAAAAAGTTTAACTTTCCACTATGCCTGTAATTCAATCACAGTTAATTTCCTAAGAAAACATACATCCAAAAGGGGAGGATGACAATTCATAAAATTTGAATGAGCATTGTCAATATCTGAATGTAACTTTATCAAAAATTTGGTCACATTTATTAGTTTCTTAAGTAACCAATACATCAGAAAGATAATTTTTAGAAATCATAACATATATAAAGTCATAAAATTCAATCCATAAATCCTAGATAAAGATATTTCCTTAAGTATAATTTGTAGTGGAAATCTTCAAATTGAATTTGTTTGATTATAAACCTTCTTCAAATATTCCTATATTGTTATGATACTTTTATATAGGAGTAAATTAAAAAAAAATGGCAATCTTTAAACTAAGACATTGCTCTTGCATCTTTGACTCTCCAAAGAGCCAATTAGGTAACATATATAAGAGCTAGATCATAACCATCTGTATGTCCTTATAATGCCTTGCCAATGACATATTGAATAAATTTTTTCCAAAAAATCTTGTTGGTTTATGCCGTAAAACCAATTGGTTTATTGTAGTTTAGTAAAATATTATTTATAGACATTCTTTCTATTATACATATTTAGATGTATATAATAAAGTCTATTGAATAAATATACATTGCAAATGAAATTATGATGGGATCATAATTATGAGATTCATATTGCATTCATGTATTATCCCTAAATTGTTCCTAGTCATTGTTCTATTAAGGCTTGACATTAATAAAATATAAAAGGCTAGTACATATATGTTTTTCCTTATAAAGGAAGTAGTCGATCTCATAAAATAAAGTATGGCGATACTTAAACAACGTATGTGTGCTTATTAGAGAATAAGTTTATTGAACTAACCCTATATAAGAATTCCATTTAGAACATTACTTGTATGTTTGTGGAAATTCTAATTTTGAGGATTGTATAAGTGAACATTTGACTTGAAATATATAAAGTTATCTTGTATAGGGACTGCTATATTTGATGTTATTTATGACTTATTGGTCGAAAAAATCTGCAAGCGAACAAAATCGTTCTGTGTACCTACAAATCAAGTATTCCAAGGTCGTCTCCCACAAGGACTAAGATACTCACTACTGAATTAATCCTAATTGCTTGAACTAAAATAACAATAAACTTAAAAGATGATTGGATTAGAGCAGACAATAAGTTGTAAAGACTATAAATAAACAAATAAGGGAAATATGATGATTTAGACTTAAGGCTTTGGGGTTAATCAATTTAAAAGATTGATCAATAAATTATAGATTTGATTGAATGATAGGTTATAATAACAATTGCACAAATTCACGTATATTCTCTCTCAAGACATATAAGAATACCTAAATAGTTGATTACCATCTCCTAATGTGAAACTTAACTTGTTAAATTCATTAAGAACAAGCATCCATAAGTTATTGCACTAGTTCAAGATATCTTTATCTCTAAATCTGATGTGTTTATTGATAGTTGTGATTTGTATTGTGTTTTAAGGTTAGATTTGATAAGTATTTTAATGTTATTTCAAGTGTTTAGTATGCATTTAGGGTTTAATTAGGTTAATTTTTGTGTTTAATTGTTTTTATGGGTTAGTTTGAATCGTTGAGCTTAAATTGTATATTTTTGAGATACCTTGATGTGTGTGCTAGTGTTGTAGGGTAAACAGGGAAGAATGGGAAGAGTTAAAGAGTTTTTAGGTTAAAAAGTATAAGCCACGATCGTCCACACATGCCATGATTATAACAGAAGAGGAAGAATCAGAAGCAGCCAGGCCACGATCGTGTACACAGGCCACAATCGTGACAGAGAGCATCAATTCAGGCCACGATCGTGGCAGGCATGGACACGATCGTGTACTACATCAGGCTGATAGAAAAACTCAAGTTTTAGATAAATTTTCAGACCGTTTCGATCCTAACTTTGACCTAGAGCCTCGAAGATATAAATGGAATATAATGTGACAGCCAGCAGAAAAAAGGAGAGAGAGCTAAGAGTTTAACGAAAAAGTTTCTATTCCGTCGATTCCGAGAGAAAACCTAGGGTGACACCGAGAGATTGAGGAAGGAGACAAAGGAAGAGAGACACGGTGAAGAGCTTGATGCGAAGTACGTCCGAAAATAAGAGGTTTCCCGCTGTCACCGTCCCGAATTCCGTTACCTACAGTATTTCTGTTATTTCAATTTTATTCATGTATAGAATTGAAATAGGTGTTGAGATTTGTTTGGTTGAATGTTGACTTAATTTCTAAACTCACCTTTGGATTTGATTCTTAAGATTAATAAAGTTTATTCGATTGTGTTTTTATTGATTGGATTGTGATTTAAGTCCTGTTCTTAATAACTTGGCGATAGATTGAGAGGATGAGCTAAGTAAAAATAATAAAGTTCGGCTAACGAGAGTTGGGTGAATTGATAGGTAAAGGATTAAATCAAACCGGTAGAATCATGTAGCGAGAGGTCGAGCATAGGTTCCCGGTATGTTGGTAGACAACTTTAGATCTAATTTAGTTTTTGGGTTGATTGAGAATCGAGAGATCGAAATTCCCATAAATTGAATTAGGGTTTATCAATTAGGGTTAAGAATCATAACTCAAGAGAGAGTAATTCACCCTAGAACTATCTAGGCCCGTTGAGTCAATAATTACATAATTGGTTAAGTTTCTTCAATTTCGAATTAAAATCCCATTTCTCTCAATTGGTGATTTCTAGGTTGATTTTGGATTTGGTTGTGTGATTGCTTTTCTGTTACTTTTAGCACTTTCAATTCTTATATCCGATTATCACTTGGTTTACTTTTCTGTAGTAGTTGTTAGGTTTGTGACTTAGCTGCCATTAGACTTAGGAATAGTTCCCCTCCTCGTGGGATCGACACCTTAGGTACTACGTGAAAGACCCGTGCACTTGTGGTAATTACCAAGGTTAAAAATATTGAAACTTAGAGTGTGTAACCTTGAGCGAACAAGTTTTGCCGGGGAAGGCAATTTAGTTCTATAATCTAAAGCATTAGGTTTGTTATTTTCTTTCATTCATTTCACTTAGGATTCGTACTCTTGTATGAACACAAGAGTCACAAGGGATTCAAGTCATGTAACTAAAACATCCGATTTAGAAATAAAACGTTTAGAAAGAACACTTAGGAAAGCTCGACAACAAGAAGAAGAAGAAATCAAAAAAATACAAATGGCCAAAGAATTCCAAAGAAACATGGATCAAGAAGTTAACCCTGGTAGGCAATAACAGAGGACCCTCATGGATTTTATGAGGCTAGGATTCAATCCTGCGAACCAAGGAGTGGTTAGACCGTCTGTTCAAGCGGTCTCCTTTGAAATCAAGCCAGCCCTCCTGAACATGCATCAGCAGAACGTCCAATTTTATGGACTTGTAAATGAAGATTCGAACGTGCATATAGTGAGTTTTCTTGAGATTTGTGATACTTTTCAGCATCACCAGATGTCAAAAGATGCAGTGAGGATTAGGCTGTTTCCTTTTACACTCAGGGATAGAGCGAAGGCTTGGTATCATTCACTAAGTCCCGCCAATATTACAACATAGGAACAACTAGTGCGAGCCTTCTTAGATAAATACTTCCCATTAACAAAGACTACCAAAATTATTAAGGAGATCACAAACTTCCAACAAGGTGACGAGGAGTCTATCTATAAAGTGTAGGAGCATTACAAGGATCTGTAGAGGAGATGCCCACATCACAATCTACCCAAAGAGTTCCTGCTGTAGACATTTTACAACAGAGTGAACCCACATACTCGAGGAGGCACCATTGATGTAGCATCAGGAGGATCGTTAATGAGAAAGACGGTCGATGAAGCAGAAGAGCTAATAGAGGAGATGGCTAGCAATAGCTGTTTATGGGCTAGTGAGTGTAGTAGGCAACTTACTAATTTTAGGGAATGAAAGGGAGTTATCGCTATCGACCAAATGACAGAAATGAAAGCTCAGATCGATAATTTGACACGACAACTCAGTAATATGAAGGCATCATCCTCAGCTCTAGTGAAGGCCGTGCAATTGAAATGTGAGTTATGCGGCCAAATGGATCATGATACGGTAGACTGCTATCTGATGAGAGACGATAACTAGGAGCAAGTAAATTATATGAGGGCACAATTTGGACGGGGAGGGGGTGATAATCCCTGTTCCAACACCTATAATCCTGAGTGGAAGAATCACTCAAGCTGCTCCTGGTCTAACAACAACAACAGAGGGTAGTTCAAACCCAAGGACAATTGGGCTTCCAATAGGACAAAGAAGCTCAATAGAAGCTAAGTTGGATAATATTCTTGATAAGCTTGGAACTTTGGATAATGCGCAAATGAAGTTGGAAAACAAATTTGAGCAAGTCACTAAAAGTTATGCATCTTCCATACATAAATTAGAAGTCCAAGTAAGTCAACTGACAAATGTTTTTTCTATGTGGAATGTCAGAAACGTTTCTAGTACTGTAGGAACAAAATCAAGGGAGCAATTAAAGGCCATCACACTCCGAAGTAGGAAGTAAATTGAACCACCTACAAGGATAATAGAGGAGCAGGACGGGCCAGTTGAGAAGAATCAAGAAAAGGAGAAGGAAATGGACATGAGTGAGTACCCTCCCTACGTTGCACCTCTACCATATCAACCTAAGATTTCTTTCCCTCGACGACTACAGAAGAAGAAGTTGGATGAAAAATTTACAAGGTTCGTAGAGAAACTGAGGACGCTCCAGATAAATCTCTCATTGTTGAAGCATTAGAGCATATGCCTAATTATGCAAAATTTTTAAAGGATGTTCTATCGAAAAAGCGTAATTGGGACAATAATCAAACGGTGACCCTAACTGGTCCTTGCTCCATAGTCACCAGTCAAATGCCTTCAAAATTGAAAGATCCAGGAAGTTTCACAATACCTTGTATGGTTGGTGAGTTGGAGTTTAGGAAATGTTTGTGTGATTTGGTAGCTAGCATAAATCTTATGCCTCTGTCAATATTCAGGAAGTTGGGACTTGGAGAGGTCAAACCTACATCTATGTTAATTCAGTTGGCTACTTAATCCATTAAACGGCCATTGGGAATAGTGGAAGACGTGTTGATGCGAGTGGATAAGTTCATCATTCCAGTGAATTTTGTGGTTCTGGATTTTGAAGAGGATAATAACTGCCCGCTAATCATAGGGCGATCATTCATGAACACCGAAAAGGCTATAATTGATGTTCACAAAGGTAAGTTGACATTGAGAATAGGTGAAGATCAGGTTGAATTTCATATGAATAAAGCCTTGAAGAATCCAACAACAAGTAGCACATGCGTGAAAGTAGAAACATGAATCAAACTAGACGAGAGCAGATTGAGAGTTGCAAAGCAGAAGTACAAACACTGGAAACAGAAGCTGACAATGAACATAAAATCTCTAAGGTGATGGAAGATGATAAAATGGAAGAGGTAGATGTCTCAGAACACCAAGACAGGTTAGTTCGAACTAAGGCATCCACACCTCCATCTTCAGAGAAACCACCGATATTAGAGATTAAGCCTTTGCCACACACCTCAGGTATACCTACCTTGGTCAAGGTCAAACTCTACCTATAATAATCTCCAATCAATTAAATGAAGCACAAGAAAGTCAGGTGGTGGAAATTGTGAAGAAACGGATGAAAGCCATCGGATGGCAAATTGCTGACATTAGAGGGATAAGCCCAAATGTCTACATGCACCGAATAAACTTAGAAGAAGGATGTAGAACGATGTGCGAGTGTCAACGTAGATTAAACCCTAATATAAAGGAAGTGGTTAAGAAGAAGATCATAAAACTCTTAGATGCAGGGATAATTTACCCTATCTCTGATAGTGAATGGGCTAGTCCAGTGCAATGCATACCCAAGAAAGGAGGAATGACAGTGATAGAGAGTGAAAGTGGAGAAGTAATTTCCATGAGAATAGTCACAAGGTGAAGACTATGTATAGATTATCGTAAGCTCAACTCAGCGACTAAGAAAGATCACTTCCCTCTCTCGTTTATTGACCAAATGATAGAAAGGGTAGCTGGCCATTTTTTTATTGCTTTTTAAATGGATATTTGGGCTATAATCAGATTTTTTCTACCCTGATGATCAGGAGAAAACCACATTCACTTGTCCCTATTGATCCTTCGCATATAGAAAAATGTCGTTAAGGCTTTACAATGCCCCAGCAACATTTCAGAGGTGCATGATGTCAATCTTTGCTAATACGATAGAGGATATAATGGAGGTGTTCATGGATGAGTTTTCGGTCTTTAGAGACTCCTTTGATTCATGTCTAACCAATCTAGATAAAGTCCTTTAAAGATGTGAAGAATTACACTTAGTATTAAATTGGGAGAAATGTCATTTCATAGTACAGAAAGGGATCATCCTTGGGCACAAAATTTCTTATCAACGATTAGAAGTTGACAAAGCGAAGACAGAGGTAATAGAAAAACTTCTAGCCGTAAGCAATGTAAAAGGGGTGTGAGGATTTTTAGGTAATGCAAGATTCTATTGAAGATTTATCAAGGACTTTTCGCAAATTGCACGATTGTTGACCAACCCTTAGTTAAGGATGTGCCCTGCGTGTTCGATGATAAGTGTATAAATGCATTCAATAATTTAAAAGAGGCATTAGTATCAGCACTAATTTTATCTCCACTAGATTGGACACTTTCGTTTTAAGTTATGTGCGATGTGAGTGACCAACCCATAGGGTGCGTGTCGGGGCCAAAGGAAAGATAAAAAATTGCATACAATCTATTATGCTAGTAAAACTCTTGCAGGACCCCAACTGAACGACACCACTATAGAAAAAGAATTGCTTACAGTGGTGTATGCGTATGATAAGTTCGAACAATATCTTTTAGGTTCAAAGGTAATTATATTCACCGACCATGTGGCATTAAAATACCTCTTCAATAAGAAAGATGAAAAACTAAGGCTCATTCGATGAGTGTTACTTCTGCAAGAATTTAATTTGGAGGTGAGAGATAAAAAAGGAACAGAAAATGTGGTTGCAGATCATTTATCTAGACTTGAGGGAGGGGAATATGAGCTGAGTAAGGATATTAACGAAAATTTCCTTGATGAAACCCTGATGCTACTTGAGAGCTTAATGACACCATCGTTTGTAGATATCACTAATTATATCGCTAGTGGTAAAATCCTATCTGATCTCTCGTACCAACAAAGAAAATTTGTTTTACATGATTGCAATCGATGCATTTGGGATGAGCCAACCTTATATAGAAATTATGCAGATGGATTAATGCATCGCTACATCCTAGATGAGGAAATGCTAGATATCCTTAAGTAATGCCATAAAGGGCAGTATGCTGGGCATTATGGGGCCAACAAAACGGCAGCCAGAATACTGGAGAGTGGATTCTATTGGCTGCAGTTGTTTAAGGATGAACAGACCTATGTAACACAATGTGATCATTGTTAAAGAGTGGGTAACATCTCCAAAAGGGATGAAATGTCGTTATCCAATATTCAAGAGGTAGTAGTTTTCGATGTTTGGGGCATTGATTTCATGGGACCATTTCCATCGTCAATGGGAAACATGTACATTCTAGTAGGAGTTGATTATGTTTCGCATTGGGCCGAGGCAACAACATCTCAAAACAATGATGGGAAAGTGGTGCAAAAGTTCATTAAACGGCTATTTGACTGGTTTGGAGTATCATGCACAATAATAAGTGATGGAGGCGCACATTTCTGTAACAGATCTTTTGATGCTCTCCTATGAAGATACAACGTGCATCATTAAGTGGCTACACCTTACCACCTACAAACTAGTGGCCAAATGAAAGTCGTTAATTGAGAGTTAAAACGAATCCTGGAGAAGATAGTTAATAACTCTCGAAAAGATTGGGTAACTAAATTAGATGATGCTTTATGGGCCTACAGGATAGTATTTAAACACCCATTGGAACAACCCCGTACAGACTAGTTTATGGGAAAGCTTGTCACTTGCCGGTCGAATTAGAACATAGAGCATACTGGGTAATTAGAGCATTAAATTTTGACTAAAAAAAAGCTGGTGAAAAAAGACTTCTACAATTGGACGAGCTCGAAGAATTCCATCTTAATGCTTATGAAAACGTCAAACTTTACAAGGAAAGGGTCAAGAAATGGCACGATGCGCATCTCAAACAAAAAGAATTTAAAGTAAGAGACACTGTTATGCTATACAATTATCGATTGCAACTATTCCCAGGAAAGTTGAAGTCTAGATGGAGTGGCTCATTTACAATAATTCAAGTTTTTGATTATGGTGCTCTCCAATTAGAGAATGATAATAAGGAAACTTTTAAGGTCAATGGGCATTGATGTAAGCTGTATTTTAGAGGAGAAATTCCTAAAGAAATGTGTATGTGTGTTTCTATCTTCACATTTATGCAATGTATAAGTCGTGGGTATTCTCTTCTCACATTGAGGACAATGTATTGTTCAAGTGTGGGGAGGGATTTTGTGTTTTTATTTTTTATGTGACTTTGCATATCATATGATAGTAGTAGGCTACATTGTGTTACATGTGTAAATATGCCAGTGGCTCAAGTTTGAGTGAAATTCATTTAATTTTGGACAGAGTCTATTACGTTATTAATAATCATTAGCTTATGAAATTAGTGAATGAGGGGGCCTTTGAATAAATATACAGCATAATTAGGACTTCCTCTAAGTTGTCACATTCATTCATAATTTAAAGCCTTTTTACTAAGTAGCTTAACTAGTATTTTTTTACATGGAAATGAATAGTTGTTAAAAAAAAGTTTAAGTAAATATTATTCTATTGACCTTCGGATTATGAATAGAGCTAGTAGCTAGTTGAACACATGAAAATAGCTGTGCAACCAGATCGACACGCATTACAAATGTGTGCGTTCGCATAAAAAGGCTACAATCACGTTCTAACTAAGCTATTAATAAATGACCTAGTCAAGTAACCGAATCGACATTCCTCACCAATTTTTTCCTTCAAGTAAAAGACTAAGTCTCGAAAAAAATGTTTTAAATAAAAACATACCATTCCTATAATAAGCTTGATTTTTTTCTTCGTGAAAATATACCTAGGAATGGTTATAGAGTCTGAGAGATTGGAAAAATTATTAATACGTGTGCACAATTAAAAAGGGTACATAAGTTAGCACATGGGTCTCGATTAAGTTGTATATCTAGTCAAAGCCCCTAGACACCCATTTTGTTTGTTAATGATTTGATATAATTTGAACGATTGTGTCCATGATTAAATTTATTTCATGAAGATTAAATCCATTATCGCATTATTGCATTGTGTGTCTTTGATGTTACGTGTTTGTTGTTTCATTTGCTTGAGGACAAGAAAACGTTTAAGTGTGTGGATATTGATAGTTGTTATTTGTATTGTGCTTTAGAGATAGATTTGATAAGTATTTTAATGTCATTTCAAGTGTTTAGTGTGCATTTAGGGTTTAATTAGGTTAGTTTTTGTGTTTAAGTGCTTTCATAGGTTAGTTGTATCTTTGAGCTTAAATTGTATATTTTTTAGGTACCTTCATGTGTTTACTAGTGTTGTAGGGTAAACAGGGAAGAACGGGAAGAGTCAAAGAGATTTTAGGCCAAAAAGCATAGGCCATGTTCGTGCACACAGGCCACGATTGTGACAGAAGAGGAAGAACCAGAAGCAACCAAGCCACAATCATGCACACAGGCCACTATTGTGATAGAGAGCATCAATTCAGGCCACAATCATGGCAGACAGGGCGATAATCGTGCACTACGTCAGGCTAACAGAAAAACTCAAGTTTTGGATGAATTTTTAGACCTTTTCGACCACAACTTTGACCTAGAGCCTCGAAGATATAAATAGAATATTATATGATAGCCAGAGAGAGAAGAGAGAGAGCCAAGAGTATAACAAAAATGTTTCCATTCCGCTGATTCTAAGAGAAAACTTAGGGGGAGACTGAGAGATTGAGGAAGGAGAAAAAGGAAGAGAGACACAGTGAAGAGCTTGACGTGAAGTACTTCCCGGAACAGGAGGTTACCCGCTGTCACCGTCTTGAATTCTGTTCCCTACAATATTTCCATTATTTTAATTTTATTCATGTATCGAGTTCAAATAGGTGTTGAGATTTGTTTGGTTAAATGTTGAGTTGATGCCTAAACTCACCTTTGGATTTGATTCTTGATGATTATTGAAGTTTATTCAATTGTGTTTTTTATTGATTGGATTGTGATTTAAGTCCTGTTCTTAATAACTTGGCGATAGACTGAGAGGGTGAGCTAAATGAAAATAATCAATTTGGGCTAATGAGAGTTGGGTGAATTGATAGGTAAAGGATTAAATCAAACCGATAGAATCGTGTAACGAGAGGTTGAGCATAGGTTCCCGGTAGGTTAGTAGACAACTTTAAATCTAATTTAGTTTTTAGGTCGATTGCGAATCAAGAGATCGGAATTCCCATAAATTGAATTATGATTTATCAATTAGGGTTAAGAATTATAACTCGAGAAAGAGTAATTCACCCTAGGAGTGTCTAGGCCCATTGAGTCAATAATTGCATAATTGGTTGAGCTTCTTTAATTTCAAATTTAAATCCCCTTTCTCTCACTTGGTGATTTCTAGGTTGAATTTGGAATTAGTTCTATAATTGCTTTTATGTTACTTTTAGCACCTTCAATTCTTACATCCGATTATCAATTGATTTACTTTTTTGCAGTAGTTGTTAGGTTTGTGACTTAGCTGCCATTAGACTTAAGAGTAGTTTCCTTTCTCGTGGGATTGATACCTTAGGTACTATGCGAACGATCCATGCGCTTGCAGTAATTACTAAGGTTAAAAATATTGAAACTTAAAGCATGTAACCATGAGCGAACAAGTTTTTCACCGATATCAACGTCTGTGATTATCTTATTCCCCTAGCCAAACCTTACTTTAATATATGTTCAAGAAACAAAATAATTATTGGAAAAATCCATGAAAATTAAATACCAAGGAATTTAAAATTGCAACAGTTTCGTAGTTGTAATCCAAGGCATTAGATAACTGAAAATTTGATAAATCTAAAGGGTTATCAAGCATTTGGTCATTCATACTATCAAAATTCATAACATTCGAAATAGATCTCTAGATAAATTATACGACATCATCTATTAAAGTTCAAGCATTAGTTAAATCCTCACACATTATAGTGTTTGCCAAAAAGAAGATCAAATGGATTCCAACGAGGATAACAGCGAAAACACGGTGGCACGAGGGATCGAGGAGGGGGCTTTAGTAGCGACAGAGATGATGATGTTGGGACGTCGAGGATGCGCAATGGGACTGCAATGACAGCAGAGAGAAAAAAAATAAGCAATGTAAGGAGGAGGGGTAAAGGGGCTTGCAGTATTTTTACGTTAAACGAAAACGATGTCATTTGGTGTTAAATTAGATGTTGTTTTTTATTTATTAAAACATTGAAGCTGAAGCAAACGATGACGTTTACTCTAAAATTTATTGAAGGTACGGTAAACCCCAAACTTATTTATTCCACCAAGCATTCTCTCCTGCTTTACCGAAGGTAATTTTCTACCGTTGTTATATTCCATCAGAAAATTTGTCACGATGATTTCCTTCCATATTTACTAATGGATATTTTTTCCATTGAAATTGAAATTTTTTGCAGCAATTTTATCAACAAATCATGATTTTCTGTTTGTAATTTGCTATAGTTTCATTTCCATAGGAAATTGTCCATTGCTAATTAAAGTTTTCCCTTAAGTTGTGTTTAATCAAGATACAATTATTAGTTAAACCTAGCCATCGAATAACCTAGGATATGATCTCTAGATTTAATTGGGCAATCACATTACGAATTAGAAAAATCAATTAATCAATGCAATAACCACATACGATGTGTTTTTTAACCTTAGTTATTATCTCTAATGATTACAAACCATTAGTGGCTACAAATGAATTTCAACATAACAATTACAAATTACATTGAATATTCTAGCAGTGAATTTGTAAAAAAACAATCCAATGAATACATTAAAATCATCTTTTCATAATACCCAAATCCATACACATTAGATAAAATAATCAATTTCTAAAGAGAGAAAAAAATAACAAATACACGGAAAGAATGCTTAACCAGATTGTCGGCATCAATGTCACCTCCAAATTGGCATCAGAAAGTTGCCCCTTTATGAGTCTTTAACGGTGGAGAGCTTCCATCACCCTCTTTGTGCTCTCTTGAAGCTCCTAAAGCTCTCTCTCCTTTCAACCGAAAACACCCTAAACTTGCATAAACCTCTCTGTCATCATATGTCTATTTATATTAAAAACTAAGGTTTCGAGCAGTATATATGTTTGAAAGTCACAGCCATGACATGTTGTTTCATACGTGACCACTTAATTCATGCCCATGCAAGGTGAGTCACGCCCATGACATATGATTTTCTACATTATAGACTCTTCATCTTCATGCATTTTATTGTCTTCTCTTTCTCTAATCCTTCTTCTTCTTTTTCCATGGAGACAATTGAATATGAATTTCAAAAAGACGGTTCAAAGATTGTGCTTTTGACTCACTTTAGAACTTTTGCTTCCAAATCGTACCTAAAACCATATAAGAACTATAGTAATATATGTCCCTCCTATTGCTAGAGATGGGTTGCTTAAGAATTGTGAATTGTGAATTTCTCGTATACCTCTAAGGTTGTTGTATGTTAAACATGTTTAACGCAAGTAGTCACCTTTTAAGAATGTAGATAGTCAACGTATACTTGCAGAATTTTTGAGCCTAAAAATAACTGAAAACTCGTAAAGGCTTAGTTAGATGATAGAAGAATTCAGTTACTCTTTAACATTATTATTTCTTCAATGAAATTAGATCAAGAATCAGGATAAGACTAACAAATGTTTTTTAATAGAATTACTTTATTACTTACTAAAATGGATGTCCTAGTTTGTACTAAACCAATAGGATTTGTGTCTAGTACCTCAACAAACATTAGAACTCGGATCCATGTATTGATCTCTTGTTTTAATTTCCTCTCACCTTAAATTACACCATAAAGCAAACAAAAGAAATTACACCATAAAGTAAACAAAGGAAAATGAGAAAGGAACTTTATGTGGGTGTGGTTATCTGTAAGGTGGTGGGTGGTGGGGAGAGCAAGAGTAAGAGTGTGGTAAGTCAAAGAGAAAGGAGGTATTATTAGCACATAAGAAGAGATGGCATCTTTTGCAAAGAGAAGTCAACTAGGTTTTTGAAGTCACCCTATAAGGTGAAGTGAACAAGCTCATTTAAACCTCTTTCCTCCTTGCTGACACCCCGTTATCTTTGATGAACATCCACTTTTTAGGAGAGTATACCCAACACCAACACATGTTCTTTTTCTAAATCAAATCTGCCATAGTAGGCATGAAAGCAAAGCTCTCATACCACACTCGAAGATACTATATATATTAGGTTAGTTGGGGACTATGCCTTTTAGCCCACCACCACTGCCCTTTTACATATATACTTGATGAGTTGGTTGCCAATACAATTTAAGCACCTTCCCAACCATGCACTGAAAACAAATTTTCCATTATACAAACACAGATATATATGTGATGTTTTTACAAAACCTTGTTGATTGTTGGTAACAAGAGTAACTAAGTTATTTTCCTAAAAAAAGAAAGAGTAATTGTGTTGAAGGAGTCATTGATAGACAAACACAAATATCACGAGGGCATGCATATGCATTGTACCAAAAAACAAAGTGAATGAAAGTATTCAGAATATTCAAACCTAAGCATGCAATATGTATGCAGAAAGCCGAAAGAAATTTCTTAACTACTGTAAACTATCATTCAGGCCATTATATTTACATTTTATAGCATCAAAAGCATGATATAAAACAATCTCTATGTGGACCAGTCTGTGTAAGTAGTTAAATGCACTTTGTGTTGATATATACAAACCTACTGTACGTTGAAAGAAATGGAAGAGAAGCGTGAGCTTAGACGATTCCCATTTTATTGCCAACTTACACCTTTCTTATTTTTTTTTCTCTCTTAACTAAACCATAGTGACTGGTGCCAAGTAGTCATCCAAAGTTAGCGAAGCCCATACATCTATTTAAATTGACCTAACAATATCAAATATCTTATTGATAAGAATCTCTGTAAGCATATTGTTATAAGCAATCCAGCATATTGCTAAGTGGTCTAGGTTAAAGCATAACACTAAAATATCAGCTAGCTAACCAGATAATGAACTGGATTAGATTCGCTATTTTGGTTAACATTGCATAGGATGCACTCCCTTTGGACATGAAGGAAAGTTGGAAACTTGAATATGCATATAATATTGGTCTATAAATGTCATGTTTTGTAATGTTTTAATTCTTGTGAACTTCCAACAATATTGTAATTGAATTTAAGCTTAATAGCTCATAACTTATTGTAATGTTGTATTAGCTTTGCCTATAGTTAACACAATTTATTCATTTTTAAAAAATCATATTAGAAAGTTAAATTTAATTTTAAAATATACAATTAACAATATTTTGGTTTAGTTTAACAAATCAAGCTACCATAGTTTAAATTAGTTAATTTTTAAATAGATATTTTAAATGAAATTAA
>JAOTJB010313961.1:0-15453 GCA_027123815.1 Erythroxylum minutifolium | reverse complement strand
AAGTGGAAATGTGTAGTTCGTCATGTTCATGGATTTACCCAAACCATTCTGATGTCCTTAGGTGCTTTTGAAATATTAGCAAGTTTGATGCATACATGATTTATAATTGCTCATGAATTGTTTGATAAAATGAGAATTTTGAGAAATAAGTGCTTGGTGATTTTTCATGTGAAATTATTATGGTTCCCAAAATGTAAAATGGCAATGAGTTTTGAAAATGATTTTTGCTTGTTTCTCGATTATAAAATTGTTACCCATGAGCTTTAAGCTCACCCCTTCCCAATTCCGTCCCATCTTTAGGAGAGGAGCAAGAGATCGAGTAGTCAAGGGTTACGGCATCACTCAGAATTTGCATACTTTTGAATTTTGAGTTAGGTTTTGGGAATTTAAAGGTTTAGTTCCATTTCAAGAATCTTTTGTATTTTGGATTATGAAGCAAATGTTGTATTGTGGCTTGAAATGCCATTAAGCCTTTGTAAAACTCTTTTTTTGTTATTAATGAAATATATGTTTGGTTTTGTCTATGATTTTTCATGTTTGACAAAGTATTTGATTTTGGAAATGAGATTAAGATTTTGAGAAATTGGTTTTAGTTACATTCTTATCCATTTTAATTTTGGGTTGAAATGATGAATGTGATTGAAAGATTTTAAGTTTGCATTATAGTAAGATAAGTAGCTTGGGTTTGAATTCTACTACAAGAGGTTTTCACTGCAGCGAAGCCGATAGTTTGCCGCGGCAAAGATTATCCTTTTCGCCGCGGCAAAATCTACTCGCACCAGTTTGCTGCGGCAAAGATTCATTACGTCGCGGCGAAGCCCGCCTTTGCTTCCGAATGATTTTTCTTTCAAATTTCTAAATTCAAACCCCTCCTCCACGCTCAAGTTTCATGGTCCCATGTCCGATGTTAGGCTCAGGAAACGGGGTCCAACAATCACTTATACTTTCAATGATATTAGAGTATTGAAGATGGACAATGATGACAAGACTAGGGTGATTAGCATAGGAATATCTTGCTTGGATACTAACAATGATTCAATATTAGTCCTTAAACATTTTAAGCATATACCTAACATTCACTTGAATTTTTTCTCTCTAGGAAGGCTTGATAATGATGGTTATTACAATGCTTTCAATAAAGGAAAGTATAAACTTACTAAAGGTTCACTGGTTGTGGCTTAAAGTAATGAGTTCTTTAACTTATATATGATGTAAGGTTTTATTTTTAGAGGCTAGGTTAATATGGTGGAGAGTAATACTTCATCATAATTATGACATAGTTATATGAGTATCCCCTTCATACTCATATGAACGAAACAAAATTTCCTTTTAGGATTAAGGAAACTATACTAGGCATGTGTCTTCACTACTTAGCCAGAAAATAGATATAGTTTATTTTAAAGTCATCCTCTTTCTAAAAAGTCAATTTTTTTAGAGCTTATCTATTTTATTAATGACTAAATATCAAGTTCTTTATAAATTTAAGAAATTTAAGCCTTGGTTGAAAGACAAACATGTAAGAAATTAAAATGCATATGTAGTGATAACTATAGTGAATATTATGAAACTTTTGATATTTAGTATAGACAATAGGGTATTGGACATTGAAAAATTCTTCCAAGAGTCCCTAGTTGAACACTTCAATTGAGAGGATGAATAAACTTTTGGTGGAGACATTTAGGTGCTTACTTATAGAAACAAAGTTGCCAAATTACTTTTAGACAAAAGCACTTTTGTTTGGTTTAACAATTTTTTTTCTATGATTACTTAAGAGTCTTCAGGTGCAAAGCATTTGTAGATGTTCCTAAATAAGAGAGGTTAAAGTTAGATGTTAAGACTAGGTAATGTATCTTGATTAGTAATGGTCAAGATGAATTTGGCTACTAGTTGTATGATCACTAGAGAAAAAACTTATCAGAAGTTATCATGCGGTGTGCTTTGAGGATGATTTTGAAGATATTGATAAGGTTGAGATGAATGATTTGGAATAATGTACCAAATGTAGTTGAAGATGGTCTTCAGGATGTTCAAAATCCAAGATAACAATTGTTAAGATATATGGTATATATCTTATTATTTAGTTTTAGCATTTTTTAGATAATTAGACATCTAAGATAAAGTCAATGAGTTTAAAATTCAAATCAAAGTGGGATAGAATAAAATCTGCTATCTTGGAAAATTGGATAGAGCTTGAACTCTATCTAGAGAAGAACTCTTATTTGGATTACATTGGTGGATGTTTGGATGTGGTAAAAATTGCTGAAATGATGGAGGCTTGCGTGTGTGACTTGGTTGGTGTCTTGGTGTGGGTTCATCATAGGTGGATGGGCTGATAACGTTGTAGGTGTGTGTAGAAAATTGTAAGTGAGTTAAAGCAGTGTGGGTGTGTGCGTGAACCATTATTTTGGATGATGTGTATGTGACCGCTCATCTGGAATAGCAATGTGTATGTATGATGTTGTCGTGGGTTAAAAGAAAGATTTAGTGAGCTGCAGATTTTATGATGGGGCATGAGTAACTCCCTTTATGTGTGACTCCCCCTTGTATCATTTTTGTTTAGTTGCAGGTGGTGTGCGAGTTGAGGTTGTGGATCTTTTATTTTGATGATTAAAAAATGCATGAAAGGACTGATGTGCTGATTTTTATGTTGCTGTCTTTATTGGAGTTTCACTTGAGTGGGCTAAAGGTGGCATGCTGCACTGAGGTGCTTTGATAGCTATGTGTCTTCGTTGGTTGGTTATCATTGATGACGTTTTAGTGAAGCTGTGTTTTTGTTTTTTTCTTTGCATCGTTCAGCTGAGTAAATTCATGAGTTTTTGGCAATTGACTTTCTATGGTGTTTGTGTGATTTTATTGGGCTACTTACTGTCATCGATAGTTGTTTTGTGTAGAAAACTTCTAGTAATCTTGGTGGTTTTATGGTTGTCATTTTTTGTGTTGGTGTGTGAAAATTTCAGCAGTTTTCGTGACTTTGTAGTTGTTATTTTTGTTGTTGGTTTGTAGCAAAAAACTTCAATATTTGTCTTAGTTGTTGTAGCTTTAGTGGGTTAATGTTTCAGTGATGAAACTTTTGTTAATTTGAGAATTTTTATGGCTACTGTACGTGGGATGTTTCAGTGACTATATCAAAGATTCATAGCAGATTTCTTGGTTGACAACTTCCCGTTATTTCGTTGATGAAGCAACATATTTAGGGGAGTTATTTTTTATCTCACGTGTTTTCGTTTATGTTTAATTTTTTTTAATTACTTGAGTTGTTTATTTTATTTCATTTTCATTAAACATTGTTTGAAAAAAATCCTCTGTTGAGGTTAGTACGAGGTGGTCATCCTATTAGATGTGAAATTCGAAAAAGGATAGTGTCAAGGGTTGAGCAGTGTCGGCTTAGCAAAGTCTTGTATAAAACTATTGTCGTTAGTGAAAGAATAGGTGAGAGCCTCGCAGACGTAGGCAAGGTGTGTTGAATTGGATTGACAAATATTGGAGTTGATTTATATTTGTGCGTATAATTTTTCTGGTTTTTTATTGTGTTATAAATGATTGCAACAAAATCTGAAAGTTTATGAATCTACTACACCCCTATGATTTTTCAATAATGAAATTGATTATTAAGTGTATAATGGTTAAAAGTGTGTCGACAATTTGGATTTTATAGTACATGTTGTTATGCTTGGTTAGAAACCAAAAGAAATGCAAAGATAATGGCTCCTAAAGCTTCTATCAAGAGATCTGTTAAAAAGAGAAAGTCCTCATCACATGACCCTCCTAGTAAGTATGTACTAAGGAAAACATGAATAGTGAGCAAAGGGAGAAATAGTTTGAAGCTATAAAGAATAAAATGAAATCCTTCTTTGATAATCACACTTTTAATTTAGTTATACTACCTAAGGTTCACAGAGCTTTTAAGAACCAATAAAATTTGAAAGGAAACACAATGCTGACACTTCAGTTTCATAGTATAAAGCTAGATTAGATGTCAAGGGCTTTAGCCAAAAGAAGAGAGATGATTTTGATGAAATCTTTTCTCTGATTGTAAAGATGTTGTCCATTTGAGTTATGTTAGTTTTAGCAACACATAATGACTTAGAGACGGAGCATATGAATATAAAGACTACATTTTTCTATAATGATTTAAATGAGAAAATTTATATGAAAAGGTTAGAGGGCTTTAAATTCAAGTGAAAGAAGATTACGTATTTACATTTAGGAAGAGTTTGTATAATTTAAAACAAGTAGTGAGATAGTAGTATAAGAAATTTGATTTTGTTTTGAGAAGGTAAGGCTTTAAGAAGACTTCATTTGACTATTGAGTTTTTATGGTAAAAATTCTCTAATGTTAGCTTTACTATTTTACTGCTTTATATTGATGAAGTGCTTATTTTTAATTAAAACACCTTTAGGATTGTAAAGTTAAAGTAAGATTGGAGTGAGTCTTCTTCTATGAAAGACTTAGGTCCAAAAAAGTAGATTCTCGACATAAAGATCATCCATAATAGAAAGGTTAAGAAATTTTGGTTATCATGAGAGAAATACATCGAGAAGGTGATTCAAAGGTTTAATATAGAAAAAGCTAAAATGGTGACACTTTAAATTAAGAAAAAACCAATGCCTTTTTAACCAGGAAGAGAAGGAAGAAATGAAAACAATTTCTTATGCTTCAATTGTTGGTAGTTTAATGTATACAATAGTTATAAAAGACTTGATATTGCTCATGTTGTTATGTTGTCAATTGTTTTCTTTCTAATCCAAGAAGAGAACATTAAAATGTTGTTAGTAGATTTTGAGATATCTTTATGACTCTTCTAATTTGAGTTTGTGTTTTAGAACAAGGAGACTCATCCAGAGCAATGGAGAAATTGATAAAGACAGTTCACCGAATCAGATCAGGGTGGCTTAAATAGAGAATTGCTTCAAGAGTTTTGTATGACAAGAAGATACCATTCAAGCTTAAAGGTAAATTCTATCGTTTAATAATTAAACCGATCATGCTTTATAGGGTGGAGTGTTGGCCCATCAAATAAGTTAATAGTCATAAGCTAATGGTGATGAAGATGATGATGCTCCGTTGAATATGCAACCTTACTAAAAGGGATAAGATCAGGAATGTAATGGTGAGAGACAAATTAAACGTTGCTAATATTATGAAAAAATTAACAGAGATAAGGCTTAGGTGGTTTGGTTATATTAAAAGGAGACATCCAGATGCTTTAGTGGGAGGATGCGAGAGGATTGTACTTAGAGATTGTAAGAGAAAAATAAGGAGGCCTAAAAAGGATTGGGGAGAGGTTATAAAACCAAGGTAAAGTAGTAACAATATAAGACATTCCAAAATATGAACTCTTTATGTACCCAACTCACTATTGATCAAAACATTCCAAAAGGGGTGTTAATTTTAACTTTTCGATCCATGTACCACAAAAAGAATACTTCTTTGGCTGAGAATTTGTTATTTTCAGTTTTATTGAACACAGTTAAGCACATAAATTTGTGTAAAAGTAAATGCTCGACACCCTGGATTAAAGAATTAGGTGCATTGCGTGAGTCAAAATGTTCTTCACTCATGAGAGTTTTCCAATAAGAATCGACATTAAAATTAGCGTGAGCATCTAGAAATTTTGTATTCGAAAATTTAAAACTTCACGCATGACAGGATAATCAAGTTTAAAATATTTCCAGCTAAACTAAACCAAAAAAAACATCCATTTTAGGGTTTTGCAGGACTATCGTGAAAAACTCTAAAGTTATGGTAGCGTAAATAGGTATATCATACCAAACAAACCTATTCCACCCTATATTTGCAGCTAATTGCTCAAGTTTTCATCTCAATCCTATGTTTTTTAACAATTCAAAATCAAAATAACGAGGAGTGACTATTTCTCTATCCCTAAGGTCGTGGAAGCGCGTAACTTCTTCCTCCGAGTAAATTGGAAATGGAGAGCGGTAAGCTATCGTTAAATCATGTTTACCTTCATCGGAGACCTGTAAGCGAAGTTCATCAACTGATTTCTGAACCATCATCTTTCTTGGTGCCATTGTAAGAAGAAAATATGCAAAAATAAGAGAAATATGATTGAATTCGATTTTCAGAGAGAGAGAGCCTAATCTTACCCAAATCCTTGTGTTTTTGAATGATTAATGCATTAAAAGAGTAAAGGATTGTAAGATTAATGAAAAGAGATGAAGAAAATATCAAGAATCTAGAGGAAAATGAAGAGTTTTAGAGAGTAGGAGGAGAGAATTCCATGGATTAGAGAGAGAATGAGTGAAAATTTGAAGAATGGGTGAAAGAAGAAAAGGGGGGAAGTTAAAATTTCCTCCAGATGGAATTCCCACGATCTTGAGATTTCTCTCCAGAAAGTCACAATCGTGGGAATCACTTTCATTCTTTTTGGAGAGAAATCCCACAATCGTGGGAATGACCTTCATTCTTTCTAGAGAGAAATCCCACGGTTGTGGGAATCACTTTCTAGCGAGATTTTCCACGATTGTGGGAATCACTCCAATTCCCACGATTGTGGTATAAGGTGATTCTCACGATTCCAAACCTTCTTCTAAGCTTAATATTAGTTCTACATGATCCCACAACCTACAAACACATCAAATTAATATTATCATCAAGAATTTTGAAAAGAAAACAAGTTAAAATTCAAACAAAAACTAAATTAAACATCAATCAACCTCAATTCAAACACAATCATAATTGAATAAATCAAAAAAACAACTAGACAAAGACAACTCAAAAGAAACTAAACATGCTAAGTTAAGGTAATTAGCTTGACCATTCCTCATATATTCATGAAAGAGCAGAAGATAGGAAAGAGATAACTTCCCTTTCTTATGGATATGTCCCTGCACAATATGGCTTGCAGCGATGCACATTGACCTTGAATGTTTCCCCCTTACCATTTTCCATCTCCAAAGCTCTATGGGGAAACACTTGAAGAATTTTGAAGGGCCCACTTCATCTTGACCTGAGCTTCCTAGGAAAAGTTGAAGTCTTGAATTAAACAAAAGCACCAAGTCTCCACTCTTAAATTCCTTCTTCTTGATGTGGCCATCACGCCACTTCTTGCCCTTTATTTATATAGCTTGGCATTTTCATAGGCATCATACCTTAACTCATCCAACTCGTCGAGATGTAACAATTGCTTTTCTCCTGCCATCTTCCAATCCATCTTGGAGTTTCGATTCCTTGATATCCGTTGAGGGTAAAGGAGAGTTGTAGCCTTTCTTGGATACATTGAAAGTTAATTGCTCCTTTCCAACACTCAGTGTTAATTCTCCCCCATCCACGTCAATTATCAAACGAGAAGTAGCTAGGAACGGTCGCCCAAGAACCATCAATGTTTCTACATCTTCTCCAATGTCCAGTATCTAGAAATTTATGGGGAAGATAAATTTATCAATCCATATCTGCACATTCTTGATGATCCCCTTCGGCTGATGCATTGTTCTGTCGGCCCTTTCATCAATATTTTAGTAGGCTCTGGCTCTCCTAAACCCAACTTCTGACTAAACATTTAGGGCATCATGTTGATACCAGCTCTCAAATCCGCAAATACCCTAGCTATCTCGATCCCATTTATACTGCACAGAACGAAGAAATCCCCTAGATCTTCTTTCTTTTGTGCTATGTGTGGACTTCCTTCTTATATATGTTCGTTGACCTCTTTCTTCACTGATTCCTTTAATATGAGCTTTGTTTAAAGTTGATTTGTTATATCCGTCAGCTTGCTTAGCTCAACTTCCTTAGAATTCCTCACTACTTCTCTTGAAAATGACTTCCACTTAGCAAAAATCTGATGTGGAAGTCTAAGTTGAAGTTCCTTAATTGGCTCACTCACTAGTTCACTTGGAAGGACTTCCAAAACTGTTTGTCCTTCTCTCTTGACTCTATTTTTTTTCCGCATGTTCACTTTTTTTTTCTCCGTCCGAGTGAGGGCCATGATTCTTTCCTTTAGGTTGACCTCGGTGTTGCTCGGTAGGCCACCTACATTTCTTGAAGATAACGCGTTAGCAAGTTGACCTACCTGAACCTCCATGGTACTGATCGATGAGACATGATTTTTCATGATTTGGTCAAATTTTGCTTTCATCCTCTTCTGATTTTCTTCTTAGCTAGCAAACATCCTTTTCTGATTCTTCGCCTGAGCTGTTAGTTTGGACCCCAACACTTCCATCGTCTTGTCCATTTTACTTTCCATTGCTCCAATTCGATCTTATTGGAATCCCTACAATCCTTGTGATCTCACTTGGCTACCTACATTGTTATTACTCCAAGAAAATTTTGGATGATTTTTTCATCCCAGATTATAAGTAATTGGAGTACAGGTTGTTACCTCACTGCGATTGATCCAAGTAATTTACTTGTTCAATACCACTAGTTCCTAATAGGAAACACTCTACTGAGTCATGGTTGTTCTACCCACACAGCTCACATTGAACTTGCATCGCCTTCACTGTAGAGGAGGACGCTCCTTGCATGTTATTCACCTGCTTTGTAAGACCTGTGATTTGAGCCTGCAAAGCAGTAACAGAGTCAATAGGTATCATAGCTTTTTGTTCTTTCTGCCCTTGTCTGCTCTTTTCGCTCGACCACATGCAGCTGTTACTCTCTAACTCTTCCAAGAGATCATGAGCAGCTTCCACAGTCTTTCTCATTAATAAACCTCTAACTGCTGCATCGATGGTTCCTCTCGTGCTTGGGTTCACTCTATTGTAGAATGTCTGTAGCAAGGGAAGGTTGTGATGGGAACAGCTTCTCTGCAATTCTTTAAATCTCTCCCAAGCTTCATATAGAGATTCTCCATCATTATGTTGGAAATTTGTAACCTCCTTGATAATCTTTGTCGTCTTCGTTAACGGGAAATACTTGGCAAGGAATGCTCGGGCAAGCTGCTCCCAAGTCGTAATCTGGCCTGAATTCAGCAAATTATACTATGCTTTCGCTCGATCCTTCATAGTGAAAGAAAACATTCTCAGTTTCACCTCATCGTCAGACATCCTGTTGAAGCGAACGCAGGTCTCTAAAAAATTTGTTATGTGGATGTTCAGATCCTCGTTGGATAGCCCATAGAATTGCATACTATTTTGTAGAATGTTGAGGAGCACCGGCTTTATCTCAAAATTATTCGCTTGAACCACCAGTCTCGCCACTCGTTAAAGACTGAATCTTGACCTCTTAAAATCCATCAGAGTCCTCTCCGGTCCTCCTTACTCTCCTTCTTCAAACATATTTTATTGTGAAAAATTTACACGCTTTGCCCTTCTCAACTCTCTTTCGTGTCTCTTGATGTCGGGAAATTCGTCTTCCCTAACTTCTTTTGTTCTTCATGTGCTCCTTGTGTTCATGCACCTACAAATACACAAGGAAAAGTATCAAAATTCTTAAATCAAAGTAATCTAAATTAACCAAGATGCTAAACAATCAATCCCCGACAACAGCGCCAAAAACTTGTTGAAAGTAAAAACAATCTACACTTTTATGCTCAAAAACTGCAAGTGTATGAGTCGTGACTTGTAGGTAAAAAGTAGATATCGATCCCACAGGGATTGATGCCCAGACCCCACTTAATTTAGACAAAACTTTGTTTAAAAAAGAAAATTGTTTAATGGAACTATTCTGGAAAATTAAATTAAAATTAAAAGACTAATAATAAATAGTAGACAAAACCAAGATGCAGAAAAATCGGAATTCAAGAATCTAAAGGCTAGAGATTACTTTTCCCTATTTTGTCTCCCTCCTATTTTATTAATCAAATTGTGTCTCACCTAAGATTTCTGAATACATTAACTACCCTATCTCAAGATGTAATTAATTGTCCCTAATCAAATTAACGGGAATCAATTGAACGATCTCTCAACTTACCCAATGACTTTACCATTTCAATTAGTTATTAAACTATCCTACAGGTGATCAATTGAATTTGTTAAGATCTCTCTTCTGACTAATTAATTGACGTGATGATTGTACATCTATAGGCTGCCAACTCTTATTGTACAGTCCTAAACAAGTAATCTTACTCACTATGATTTATTGCAAGATACAAAAATAATCATCAATCATCAAAGACAACTTCATTTAATTCAATAAAATAGGAGTTTTAACAAAATAATTCAAAAGCAATCCCTAAAACTAAATCAGTCAATCATGGTCTCCATAACATCATCAACATTCAAGAAAACCATTTTACAAAGAATAGAAGAAGAAAATTTGAAAAAAAATTGAATAAAAGAACTCCTCCTTTTCCTTGCCAAAATCTGGAAATTTTGGTGTTGATGTGCTATTTTCCTCAATCTTGATGATAATCCTTGACTTCATTCTTTCTTCAAGGCTAAAAACATGTGTTCTTCACTCAAGGATGGTGTTTCTACAAAAGGGGTTTCGTCTCTCTTGATGATGGAGGCTTAATTATCCTTTAATAGTTCAAAAATCCTAAGTTTAATGAAGCCCCGCATATTGACTCGGATTATAGTTCCCACGAACATGGGAATTGGCATGATTCTCAAGATCGTGGGAATTTGCAACAGATAGACTCCTCTTTTCTTCTCCTCTTTGATCTCTAGCTCAATCTCCAAGTTGTTTCATCTTCCTTCTTATATAAAAATAGTCATTTCTTACCCTAAATTAACCTCAAACATAAAAGAACAACAATGGAAATCAAACTAAATGAAAACATACAAAATGAATCCTAAACTACAACATTAATCAACAATTATGCAAGAAGCATATGCCAATTACTTAAAAAACATAGACTAATGCACAATTATCATATTCCAAACCATTGAATTCATTTTCTCCCTAGATCTTCCTCTTTATATGTTTGCATAATTGGTTGCCTAACTAGTCCCACTACTCGACCAGTAATCCTCAGTGGTCGACTAATAATGTTAACACTATACTATATTTTCTTTCTTGAAAGTCTGGGAGAGTTAAATCTATATTAGTCGACTAGATACCCCAATTGTTGGCCAACGTCTCTAACTGGTAAACCATTATTATTGATCCCTAAATTACTTTTGGTCACCTTTTTCTTATCAAAAACTCTCGCCTCCCTCTCTCCCTCTTTGCAAAATACACTTCATCTTTTGTCTCTAAACTAGCTTCCACTTTGAATATTACTCTCCTATTCTTCTCCTATCCACTCCTTACCCATCTCCTCCTAAAACCATCCAAAAAGTGCCTCAATAAAGCCCATCTCTTTTGATGTATGCTTCACTTCTTTTTTTAGATTCAAGCGACATCCCCACCTCTATTTAGCTCTCTAACACTCCACGGTAGTTTCTCCTTCCTCTGTCATGCTCAATTCACTCTCTAATTCTAAAAGTAAACCCTAAGCTTCCCAAATTTCATATTTCCTTGTTCAATTGATAGTTCCTTTAAATTTTCATTTCATTTTGCAACATGTTGTGGCTGCCCATACGTTCAATTTCACGAATTACACATTTAATTACACCAGTTTGACCTGTAGGATAACTTAGAGTTTCAAAATTGAGAATTACCTAATTTTATATGATTTGCAGTGAATTTTAAAAATTGGAGGATCTTTGGTTCAATTTATGACTAATTTAAACTTTCTTGACTCTCAATTGAATTAAATTATGCTTGATTTTTTTGAATTGAAATTTATAGTATTTTTTGCTTAAATCAGTTTTGAGGATTTCTTTTTATGTATTACTTTTCAAAAGTGAAGCCTTCTTAGTTCAATTGATGATTGGTTTAGGCCTCTTTTATTGTCAGTTGCCTTGCATTAAGTTTAATTTTGTCCAAATCGAACTTTTTGATAATTTTGCCTATATGATAATTGGAGATTTCTTTTTGCATCAATTATCAAAACTAAAGATTCGTTCATTCAATTAAACATTGCTTTAAAGTCTTTTAACTATAAATTGCATTCAATTGCATCTGGTTTGTTTCATTGTTTAATTATTTATCCTAAATTTCGTTAAGGAATTGGAGATTCTAGGTTTTTCCAATTTATATGCCTTTGATGCCTTCTTAACTCAAATAAAAGTCCTTTTGCTACCTATTTTTGCTCTTATATACATCTTTTACTTATCTATGTTATGCATGTTAAATTTTAACTTAAAATTTGTAGACCTGAGATTTTAGAAATAATATCTTCTCTTTTATAAGAAATCTTTCTTATTTAGTACTCTATCTCTAATCCGTTTATTTTTCCCCTCATCTTATCACTTACCCCCGCCCCCTCCCTCTCTCTCTCTCTTTCTCTCTCTCACTCATGGCTAGAATTAGAGGAAACCATAACCCTGCACCTGAGACGATCACTCGAGGTAAGGCTACCTATACAACCTTTAATAGTAAGTCTAACTTTGACTTAATATCAAGATTATGGCTCTCATGATCTCAGTGAGAACTTCATTATATCTCCTTCTAGTATAAAATAATTTAAGGATTACAGTCTTGTACATTACTTCATTGATCAAAGGTGGGAATCCCTTCTTATAATGACTTATAGGATAAGTCCCACCAATGTTAAGCTTTTCTATACAAATCTTCTTCTTAAAATAATTTAAGGTGATGCCCAAATCTTCTCCACGATATGTGGCATTAAAATTCATCTCACCTCTAATTCCATAAATGAGATCCTAGGCATCCCCATTCTTGAACCCCCTTCTTACTATAGTTGTAATACCAAATATACCGATTGCCCATATTTTGTCCCTAATAAAGTCAATATTATCTTGAGTGCCCTGATACAGATAGCCACAAAAAACCTTATGATGTTTCTAACCTCAATGATATTCCTTGTTTACACCATCTTTTCATTAAATATAATTTTATCTCTACCAACGAGTAATTTACCTTCTTAGGACATGATGATCTATGGTTCCTATCCACTCTTATGCTAGGAAACTCTATTCAGGTTGTTCACTTTCTTTTTCTTAACATGGTCCACTTCCATCAAACCAAAAAGAGGAAACAAAACATCTCATATGCCCTCATTCTTAGTCTCATCTTTCATCACTTTCATATTCCTCCCGTTGGTGAGGAGATTGACTTTGATTTCTTCTTTGACTCTACTACCTTTAATTGTATGGGATATATGTTGATAGATGATCAAATGATAAGACCACTTTAATGGCAACTACTCCACCCTTAACAACCATCATTTATACATGGGGCTTTGCCATATGCTGATAACTCTAATTAAACCTCTTTTGAGCTACAACGTAGAGCTACCTGTAGAGGATGAGGCCACCACTTCACAATCACATCATTGTTGTCCACTAGAAGCTCATCTAGTGGCCATTGAGTATAAACTCACCATATTGCTAGTTAGAGTTTGATTGTTTCAAAGGCATCACGATGCATCCACTTGATGACCTATATAGGCTAAGTGAGTCTCAATTTCCCTTCTAGATAATTGATTATTTTTAAAGTTTCTAAAAAAGAAGATACTAATTTTTGTGACATTAGAGGGAAATGTTACATTCAGAAGGGGTATTTGTTACTTGATATTTTTAAGTTCTCTTTATAAGATGAACAATTTTTGTATATCATTTATGTGTTGAACAAATATATATATATATATATACATACATACATATAAATTTCTTTGATAATGAATATTTTTGTTAAATCTTGCTCTCAATATTGAATTATGGTTATGATAATAATATATGTTTTATGAACAAGTTAAGGGAGATCTAGTTATTATCTTGATATAGATTGTTATTTGTTTGATTAAAATTCTCGTACTACTTTCTAATATCACAAATGTTTTGTCATTATCAAAAATGGGGGGAATTATTGAGCCAAGGGAGGTTACAATCGAGATTTCGCTAACGATTTTAATGTTGTTGATGAGAAGGAATATAAGAACAAAATCTTACTGTATCAAAGGATTATGATAGAAAAGATGATGTTTACAATCTTCAAAATCAAGATCAAGTCAAGAAGAAGATCAAGATACATTGAGGTTATTTCATGTACTACTTATAGTAAGCTCATCTTGCTTATATTTGATAGTTTAAAAGGCTCAACATGCATAAACATGTCATTTCATTTTAAAGCATAATTTTTTTACATTTATTAAGAGCTATTGAGGCTTCTGTGTTTAATATAAAAGTCTCTTGATTTTTAAAATAATGATTGGGAGAAGTTTTTGGAATATTTTTAATCATAATGACATTAATCAAATTAAGTATTTAAAGGAGTTAAAAATTATATTTTTTGGGTATTTGGTAGACCAATATAGGTTAAAGCTATTAAATTTGAAGTATCTAGAGTTTGTTGTAACACTGGTTAATGCACTAGTTGACCAATTTGTCATATTGATCAACTGGTATTCTTTACTGTTCGACTAATGTTTCAACGACTAATAAATCTGAAGCTTTTAATGCATACTAGTCGACTAGTATGGAATATAGTCATTGTAACAGTTAGTTCCTAGCTCCAAAGACTATTTTGGGTCCTAGCTCCAAAGACTATTTTGGCTCTCAAAATACTATAAATAGGTGTTTTCTCATTGGTTTTAGCATCAAAAAGCTTTTGAGTGTCCCATACATACATTTCTAAACATTTTTAATCTTTTAAGCATTCATTGTCTCATTTTTAGTGTGTGAGCCTTTTTTTTATTATCAAAGTATCCAAATGAACAAGTTTGAATTGTAAGCTATTTTTTAGGTGTGTCATCATCGTATTAGGTTTATCTAAAAGTAGTTTGAGGTTTCTCTTTACATTGAAGAAAGATTGAAAAATGAGGTTCCTCTTTGCCAAAATAAAAGATCGTACAAAGAGTATTTTTTGCAACGAAAGAAGAATTATAGTAGAAATCTAAGACGAGACTTTAGAGTAGGCGTAGGCAAGGATTGTTTATGAAATCACTATAAATCAGTTTTCGTTTCTCTTCTCTTACTCCGTACTTTGTTGCTTACCAGCATAATTAAATTCGTTTACTTTTATTTTGTTCTTGTATTTGTAATAATTTGTAGTCATTTTTATAAGTTAATATATTTTAATTAAAATCTTGAATTCACTCAATTCACTCACTTCTAGGTTGTCATTACGTTACGTTTGGTTAGTGTCTTCGTCAGTGGAGACAGATGACAAAACAAAAAAATCATGTGTCTCGCAGTGTTTGCTTACTGTCTCCACTTATTTTTGTTCTGTCTCTAGATGACAGAAACATAAATTTTTTGTTCCTTTCAAAACTGAAGGACAAAAAATCTTGTCCCCATGACAGAAACAAAATTGAATACCAACTTCCAAAAATACCCCTCTTCCCCTGGCCCCCATCAAAAATATATTTTAATTAATTATAATTTAATTTAATTAATTAATTAATTACAAAATTTTAATTAATGAATGAATTATGTTTTAATTAATTATATTGTAGCTAATTAATTATTAATAATATTTAATTAATAATAATTAATTAATTAATTAATCAATTACAATATTTTAATTAATTACAATATTTTAATTAA
>JAOTJB010313948.1:0-15453 GCA_027123815.1 Erythroxylum minutifolium | reverse complement strand
AAAAACAATTTATAAAAACATATTCTTTTTTAATTGTTCTTTCAAACCTTTATAATAACAATATGATAATAATTTGTGAAACTACCTTAAGAGAAAAAAACTAAATTAGATAACCAAATAACCCCCCAACACCCCCCTGTATAATCAAAACATAGCTATAGGTTCTCCTCTTAAAGTTAAAAATGAAAATAGAAGAATAAACTCAAAATTTATAAAAAATATTATAAGTCAAAATAATTATTCTAAGAGTTATCTACAGAATATTGGAGGAAAACTATCTAGGATAAAAATAACTCTTAAAAATCCAACTATAGTTAGTAAGGAGTCAATACAAAAAACCCTATGTTCAAGCCATATGAGGTTTCCAATAATAATTATAGCCAATTTAGGAAAAAGGATAACATGGAATTTCTCCAAGCCATACCAAATTAACTAAATAAAATAAATTAAACTATTATCTGTGATTCTCCTAAATCTTCAGTATCAAAAAAACTTAATACTTTAGCAATTAGAGAAACAATTCAAACTAGAAGTCAAACTAGTGCAAAAAATAATGACTACCAAAGAATTAAATTCACAAACTCTTAATATGATTGAACCAGGAAGTAAGATCAATTATAATAATTTCCAAGCTTCGTCACCTATAATAAAAAAACTTTATTAAAAAACCAGACCTTATTCTACTAAAACTATTGCTCCTAATGTAGATGTTAATAGTAAACCTAATGTTTTACAAGAAAGTAAATACGGTGCTACCTCTATTTATGAATAGAATATATATGTTATTTTTAAATATAACATATTAAACATATTAAAACAAATGATTATGCTTTGAAATGAATACAAAAAACAATTAAGAACTTTCTATAGGAACATTTTAGGTGGTTAAAAGGATGGTGGGATTACAATTTAACTTTTAATCTTCTTACCAAAATAGGAACATCTGGTTATTGATCTTTCTTGTCGTCATACATCTATATAAGTAATCAAGGGATGAAGAATTTTGATATGAATAGTAAAAATGGACGAAACAAGTCTTCGTAGTTTTTTTGGTATTTGGCTTTAAAAATAGAATATCCTTGGTATATTTACTATGGAAATATTTGTGGAATCGACCTATACCATTTCTACCAATTGATGAACTAAATAAATAAATAAATATAGTCCCTATATTGAAGAAAAATAACCATGAGTGATAATTTATGATGTTTTTCAATAAGAAGGTATTAAACTAGGCTTACTGGTAATCATAGTAATTGTAAATGGGATCGGAGGTTCATTGAAATTTTTTTCTTTAGTTTTCCATGATTTTTGTCCCCATTCTATAGGATGAATGACTTTATTAATTTTACAAGTAGAATAGGTAGAAGTGATTTTATTAGATTCTATAAAGTGGTGACTTATTTTAACAAAATTTGTTGCACTTCTAGGAACAAGTTACAACAAAACTAAAAGGAAGGAGATAATGCTTTGGGCTATTAAACTAAGACTAAAGATCAAAGGGGATGAGAAGACCTTTAGGATCTCTATTGGTGCCATTATTTATCACATTTGGAAGGAAGAAATATGAGACTATATGGCAATCCTCCAACACATATGTAGATCATATATAATAGAATATTTCTACATGTTTTCCTTAGTATAAAGGAAGTCAACGGATAGTCCAATCTAAGCCTTGAAATGAGAAGCAAATGGGGGTTCTAAAGTGGACACTCTCCATTATAGTACATAATTTCAATCCATGTCAATTTAGGTAGTCCAATGTTTGATAACTGATTTTGTTACTGACAATTTGGCACTTTGTAATTTACATTGTACTCTTTCCCTTATATTAATTTCAATCTCTTACTCTCCAAGAAAAATGCTTATAGAATGTATAAGTAATAACTTTGCGGTTTTGACAAATCACATTATTTATAGTGCCACCCTTTAGGGAAAAATTGTTAATCACTTTTAAAAACTTGGCATTATAAAGACCAGTTTTAATTATTAAAATTTTTTAGAAAGAATCTTTTCCAAAATAATAACTTTAAAAAAAGGCTTATGAGAGCGTTATTTGTAAATTTCTTGAATACTTTTCCAAATATTGTTGGCTTTGTAAAATTTCACATGAAAGTAGCTTTGGTTGATGTAAAATAGCTTTTATGGTTGCATTTTGAGCAACTATTTTTTTATAAGATTTATTTTTTAGGGATTTCATCAAAGGAATCCTTAGAGCTATTGCTAGCTCCAGGGTTGTTGATAAGCGGCACAGCCATTCATGAATATTAACTTTGGAGAATGAAGATGAGGAAGCCTTACCTTGGGTTTTAAGAATAAATATGAGTTTTCTCTTCTTTTAGGACATCTCTTCAAGATTTTATTAGTTGGGCAGATAATGGTGTTTTGGCTTTGAATGGGTTTTGTTGTATAATTTGGGATAGTCTTTGTGATGCTTTGGAGTTATTATTTCTTAAGATCATGATCTAGATTATTAGAATTAACATTTTAAGAATCATGAATATAATTTGCTTCACCTTTAATGAATTTAAAATTAGTCGGATGAGACCACAAAACATATCTTCAACGAATGTGATATTAAAATTAAACAAAGCATAGAGATTCCTTACTCAAGAAATAGTTGGTGTACAAAGGAGCTTAATAGCTCAAAAAGTTCATATTAAACGTAGTCAACATATCACTGATGGCATATCCTAAAAAATGTTTCTTTTGATTAAGTATTGGAGGAGGAAGTGGCTGCATCAAGTCCTAACTTGCATAATATTGTAATATAAGGCCTTGGTCTTAATACTTCAAAGCCATATTGCAACTTCAAAACACTAACAAGGCTATTTAGACTTTAGAATGCAATTCTAGTTCTATTCATTGCTTGATTCATCCTCTTTTTTGTAAAAATAGACTAAATTTCTCATCTTGGTTTGATTATATATCAAACTTCTATTTCTAGTTAGTGCAATACTCTTTTAATTATTGAAAAATATCAAAAAATAAAAATACTTAAAATAGCTTGTCTTTTATTAAAATTTTATTTTGATGCAATATTTTGAACATCTTTAAAAAAAAGATGCAATCAATTCATAAACAAAAATTTTAGTTTATTAAATCACCTTGAAATTTGGTAATGCAAAAAGAATTTTGTTTTTAATAGTAGAGTAATTACTTTGAGTAGGGTTCTAATGTCATAAGGAAATTGTACTACTTCTTAGTTGTTAATTATTAATAACTTATTTTAATATTCCTTCATATTTTTATTGGAGGCATCAGTTTCTTCAATTTTATAAGCATTAGGATTAGCTAGATGTAAATTTGCGATTTTCTTTACTAAGGCATGATTTGTTTAATTATACTAGTATGTTATTTAGTATAGTTTCTCTTTAATTTATTGTCTAAAGGTTTACATAATTTGGATAAAAATCCATTACATAGTTCAATCTTCCTAGAAATCCTCGTAATTGGCTTTGTCTAATATTTGGTTAAGAAATTTATTTGAAAATTTTAATTTTCTCTTTATTAATCAAATGTTATTCATGTCTAAGGGGAATTATTTCTTCTTATAACTATATTACTAAGCGCTTTAAGTGTCTTCTTATATGTGTTATGAATACTAGAAAATCAAAAAAATTTACAATATCTCTAATTTTTTATGTAGTAATTTATTCATTTTCTTAATAACTATCTTATTAGCTCTAATTTCTTATAATAATTGATTATTATTATTATTATTTAGTAGTAGTATTAATAATTATTTGTGTTGTTCTTCTAAGTGAGAGTATGAGTATTCGATGTTTAATCTAATTATGTTTTACTTTAGTAAGGATTTTAAAAGCATGAGTAAAGATATGAATGGCCAACCATGACTATCACCACCAGAACACTTAACTCGCCTTCAATTGTAACGTCTTCTTTCTTCTGTCATGGACAACACACCGTGGAGAACCATCGATAATATTCCCAAAAGTTGTCGTTGAAAAAATGTCCGTCCCGTTCCCATTCTGTTATGCACTTGTTGTTAAGTTTTCCCAGGGCAGACCAGGTTTGGATATGATTCGAAAATTTTTTGTCGGAAGGGATTTGGTACATTGAGGGCAAACCAGTGAGAGTTTTGAAATGGACTCCTAATTTTCATGTTGATCGTGAATCCTCGATTATTCCGATTTGCCCAAGTTACCAATTCAATTTATGAATCAAGAAGCCTTGTTCAATATTGCAAAAACTTTTGGCCAGCCCCTTCGCTTCCATTTAGTGACTACAAACTTCGAAAGGCCAAACATTGCTCGAATGCAGGTTGAGATAAATTTGTTGAAATCAATCCTGAAGCGATTATGGATACAGACGGAAGAATCGGTAGTAATGAGGAAGTACCATCATACTGTCCACATTGATGGCACGTTGGATATTCCGATGAAATTTGCCATATAAAGCACCCCGACTTAAAAGTTCTTCCAAAACCAGTACAAAGGGAGACTTCAAAAAAGGTTTACAAGCCAAAGTCGACACAGCTCTAGCTTGATAAAAACCTTAATTCAAATGCAACTATTCGGATGATAAAGGATACTGACACACTAGCATCAAATGATCAACACCAATGAAACTTGCCAAATAAAGCCACTGATGCCGAAGACAAATGATCATCTTATTCCCACTCAGAAGCCTGGCAATTTACAGGAACTAACACACTTGATTGAAACGCAATAGTCTGAACCAAAGCTATAAAGTGAGGTGATCCAGCTTCTCAATCAATTTAGTCGTGAATATGAAGATAAAATATCGAAGCACAATGCACAGAAAAATGAAGCCAAGGATTCCCAAAAGAGACGGCCTCGGAAAAATTATTTTGATATGCCCATAAACATTTTAAAAACATTTCTTTTTTTATGGGATAATAGGTCAGGTAAAGGTATGTTACATTCATATTATGAAGGTAATGACGAGCTTCCTTATTCCTCTACTTTGAAGGAATTTTTTATCCACGTAGCTATTAATCTCATTGTTATCCAACATTTGTTACCTTCTAAAATAGTGGCATATCTAACAATGTTCCAACCAGATTTTGTTGATGGACCAGATTAACTAATATGGATGCCAATGTCTTCTAGTTTTTTCACATTTAAATCCGTTCATGAGCAGATTAAATTGAGGTCTGAACCAAAACACAAATTACGATATATTTAAAATGTCAGAATACCACCGAAGCTCTCTATTTTTGTCTGGCAATTGCTCAATGGCTTGCTTTCCTTATAAGAAACACTAACCAACTGGGATTCTCAATGGCTTATAAATGTTGTTTTTGTGAGAATTTAGAAGATATTAACCATGTCTTTTATTCCTACAATATAGCTTTTCAGGTGTGGTCTTATTTTGAAGCAAAAATGAACATAAGAAAACTAAATGCAAATATTGGCTTGTTTGACACTGGATATTTCGTGGAAATGTGAAATGCTTGCAAATACCACAACGAAAATCCAACAACTTCTACCAGTTTTTATATGATGGAATGGGTAGTGTGTTTGTAATAAAGCTTTTTTTGAAGATCAAAAGTCTGAGGCACATTTGGTAATACAACTTATTCATAAGCAATTATATAATGCTAGTATCATCAAAGCTTTTATGATGCACTCAATAGATGATCAACTTCTTGTATCAACTAGTTTGCTTCGTAGCTTGTTACCTCCAAAACTGATCCAAAGTAAGGTACTGGTATGAAATACTCCTCCTTCCCTTTGGTTAAAATTAAATATTGATGGATCAAGTCTTAGAAATGTCGATACTTATGGTATTGGCTATATTGTTCGAGACTTTAATGGAAATTTCAAGTTCGCAGGAACAAAATATGTTCAACATGGGACCAATTTATTTGTTGAATTAATGTCTTTAAAGTTAGTGCTTCAACATTGTCATCTAGAAGGAGTTCAACAACTATGTATAGAATTAGGTTCTATGCTCCTGGTTCAAATGATGATAGGACAAATAACATGTCCTGGGCAATGTAAAGATTTTATGAAAATAATTTCTACATCTCTATAAGATTTTGTCTTTAATATCACGCATGTTTATACAAAATCAATTCGATTATCGATGCTCTTACAAGACTAGCAAGCACCATAGAAACGTCTTTGGAATTTAACAGTATAGATAACTTACCTTGATATATTAAGGGTCGTTTTGTTTTAGATAAACAAGAATTTCCTTACATCAGATGGTTTCACTAGTATTATAACGTTCATTACATTTAGTTTTAATTTGTATTATAACTTCCATACTTGTTATCCTTTAAAATCTTAAACGCAATGCCCGCATCACTATGTTTTTCACTTTTTGAGGTAAGGTCTATGTCCCACTCCAGCTTGTACAAATCTTTTATTATTAATAAAATAGGGTAACCATCCCCTTTAGGGTTCCGTCCCTGGCTTATATTAAAAAAAGAGTAAAGATATGAATAAAGAATTAAAATAATAAAGAACATAATAAAATAAGGAATTTAATAAAGCATAAAGTTAATTAAAATGGAATAACTCACTTTATTATATTCAAAATTTATGAAGCATTAAGACAAGGGGCTTTATGAGCTGCAAATAGACAAAGAAGCACGTTGCACAAAAATCTTCAGGCTTATGACAATCTTGGGAGGAAAGTTTTTTGTGGTCGCTTTAGCAAACTAGGAGTAGTTAGGTTATAATATGAAAGGGTTTTATGAGAGAACGTTTTAATATGTAATAACCTGTTTTTCCTTATTAAGGGTTAGAACCCTAGACTGTTGTACATGAGAAATAGCATTGAGAATATATGAAGTGTATTGCATTTACATGCATAATATTCGCATACACATATGGATTACGAATTTTTTTGTACACGTTGCAAAGATCATATATGCACTCAACTGACATATTCTGGAGTATGAAAGGTTTAAAATAGTTATGATGTGAATTGTGAATTATTATGTCTTGAATTTTGGTATGATGGTTTTCAATTATTAATTTGGAATTTCTTTGTTACAATTGAGAGATTTATAAATTTATGTGCATTTTTGGACTAGAAAAATACCAAGTGGCAAAACAAATTGATACGTGATGGTAGAAATAATTGACACGTGGCACTAGATAATTGGGTGATAAATGGCATGAAAATTGAGTGAGAAATGGCATGGAGATTGGGAGACAAATAGACTAGTTATTAAAAGACAATTAGAACCATAGGAAGAAGACATGTGGCAAGTGACAAGTGTCACAGCACTTGCCACACATCTATCTCACGTTATACCACCTACTTGAAAGTCGATCTTACTTTGGCTACATGCTCTTTTCTTCTTCTTTCTTCTCTCCATTCACGACATTCACAACCTACACTCACAACATGAGTTTTGTTAACATCCTTCATTTAGCCACTCCAAATATTTCATTATCTTCACTTTGATGATAAAAACCCAGCCTATTCTACCTTAAAAGTTTGATGATCGTGTAAGCTTAGAGGAGTTAGGTGTACGTGATGAATTGAGAAGCTTTGGAGTTGAACAAGTAAGTTAAATAATGTTCTTTATGACTTGTTTAATAGAAGCCTTTATGATGATTGTTTAGGGATAGATTGATGGTGTTAATGGTGTATGCAGTGTTCTGGAATGTTGATGAATAAATGTATATGTTTGTGTTTTGTTTTTGTGGATAAACAATAGCTTATGTATTGTTTTATGGATGATTTTGAGTTGAAATTGAGGTGAAAATGATGAGGAATTGAGGTATAAATGATGAACTATGAAGAAGATATGTTGGATGTAGTATGTAAGGGTTAAAATTTGGAAAAAATTGAAGGACATAGGTGATGAAAATTTTGGATGACATAACTCACGATCATAGGAATGCCTCCACGATCATGGGAAAGGCATTATACTTGAACTTTTCTCCTTTAAGTGATTATTGAATCAACTAATGATAAGTTACATTTCTTTGTTGCATTTAGACTTTATTGAGCCTTGAAATGAACCTAGTTTAATGCTTGATTAATAAGTTAAAGTGTTTGATAAGTTTAGGTTATTAATTAAGGTTATAACTAAGGAATGGATTGTAGATATCAACGTGTTTAAAATCTGAAAATTTATGAATGATACAGGAATGAAGGTATTCTTAGGAATGTAATTGTGATCCAAAGGAAAGAGTAAGGTATATTAGGTATGATTGAATGAAATTTTGGATATTGTGTGATTATATAATGCTACAAAAGGATTAGTGAATGTATGATTGATGATATTAGAATGATCAATTTTCTTTGAGGTGTAAACCTAAAGGCAAGCTAGACATATACAAATTATAAGGTTTGAATGATCATAACTTGTGATTAAGGATACATACCCGAGAAAGTCAAATTGAGCATGCATTATACATGACATATATACGTTTGTGTGTGTGTATGTATGTGCATGATTGGATATCAATATGATTGAGCAACCTAGTAATGTGTATAAATGTGTGTATTGCATGATTTAGACACTCAACTCGAACGGCAGCATCCAGACATTGTCTGTTCATCGAGGCAATAGCTATTTGGAGCGTACTGTGAATCAACCTAGATGTTTTCTCACTAGGATTGATTTGTTTCTATTTAAATTTCAGCTATTGAACTATTATTGATGTGATTAAGATAATTCCAAAAATTTATGGTATGGGGAGTTTGATAATTGAGATTGTATTAGAAGTGTTTCATAATTGAATGTAAATCTGAAAGAAATATGTGTACTCATCAAAATGTTGAATGCCAGACTTATATCGGATAAATATGTGAAAATGACTATGTGTCATGAATGAAAGATATTGATTGCATATAATGAGAAATAATGCATTTCATCACATTGGTATGCATGATCAGATAAAGGAGTTGTGACCAGAGTGACCAGTGAAAAAGAGCTTAAATCTTATAAATGCACATAAAGATCCATAGGCTCAATATTTAATGAGCTTGGTATCCACAATAGGTATAGGACAATTATTAATAAGCCCGGTATCCACAACTGATACGGGACAATAAAAAGACGTTTGGTCACAACAAATAACAATGGAAGTGGAGTCATATGTGCATTTGCATATATAATTTGATATGTATTAAATGAATGATTAAAAAGAATTGTTTGGACTATTCTGAAATAGAAATGCGAAATAGTGTACACAAATTGTATTTGTTGAAGCATGATGAAATGTGACGTGATATGCAATATTTGATTATATGATCTAATTGTGAATTGTCTTTGTGTTTTGATATAAGTGAGCACATCAAGGATGGTTCACTCACTGAGTTCGCAAAACCTACCAAAATTGCAAATGTTGATTTTCAGGTACAAGGACGACTTAACTCCTAAGGCAAATTAGTAAAAGGCTAGTTCTATCAATTTTGAGAATCAAGAATGGCTCAAAGGTCCAGTCAGCTGAAACTGAAGAGTTTAGATAGAACATGTTTGTATAGTTCCTCATTTTATATTGAACATGTTGTAAAGAATAGTAAACTTTCATATGTTTTTTATATTGTATATATGGATTGTGTGGTGTAATGATACAGTGTAGTTATTGATTTTTATGAATGAAATGGAAAAGTTGATCTTTTGATTAATTATGTTATGTATGGTGTCATATAAGTGAATGTGATTACTCAAACATGCTGCTTTTATAGGGTTTGTTCTTGAATTTCCTCCGGATGTTCCAGGATGTGCTCTGTGAAGGTGGGGTGTTACATAATATGATAAGAATTAGTTTTTTAGCATGGTGAAAACTAAAAGTGGGATTTTAGTGTAGAAGAGTGGAAAAGGAAGGAAGCGTGTTAGAGCTCTTTTGAGTGAGGAAGAGTGAGAAATAGAGAGGAGAAGAGGAGAAGTTAGTAAGGAAAGGGATGATTTTCCCCCTTCATCTCCCTCCGATTTTTTATAGGCACACTCGTGTCTATTTTTGTAATTACAATACAAATAATCTTTTAATTTTTAGCATTTTATTGGGCATCTTTGCATATTTTAATATCTTTGAAGGGCTTATTTATAGGCTTTAACAAGTTTTACAGGGCATCTTTGCAAGCTTTAGCAAAGTAAACATGCTTTGCAAGTTTTAGCATCTTTGCAAGCTTTACAAATCATCTCATAAGTATTAGCATCTTCGCAAGCTTTATCCTTCTAAAATTTTGTAATTCTCATTTTTCCTAAGTCTCCAAAATGGGGTCATACTAAATATATTTCTTTCATGTCTAAGCCTAAATATCTTTCTTCCTTATTATTCTTTAAGGTAAAAGTATATCAGAATTTTAATAACTACTTTATTATCTTAAAATATTCTTCCTTGATTTTGGCTCCCATTAGGAGGGCATTTGTTTTATACTTCTATTATAAGAAAGTTATGGGCTCATTGATCTTCTAGTTAATGGCTTGGGAATTTTGGACAAGTCACTTATCTACACTATATGGTGTAGCTTTTTTGTACCTTAAAAAATTTATCTTACCATTTGATTTTCAATCTTCTTATCAAGATAGAAACATTTAGTTATTGATCATTCTTGTAGTCATACCTGTATATTAGTACCAATGGGATGAAGAATTTTGAGATAAATAACAAAGATGGAGGAAATAAGTCCTTATGGTCTTTGTATTGGTATTTGGCTTTGGAAATATAATATCTATAGTATATTTGTTGTGGAAATATTTATGGTATCAAATCATACCGTTTCCACCAACTGATGAACCATAAAGAAAGCTTAAATGTTTTCTATATATTGAGGGAAAGTAATCTTAAATGGTAATTTATGGTGTTCATTGATAAGAGAGTATTAAACAAGGTTTGATGGTAATTATAGTAATTATAAATTGGCAAATATGGGAGGTTGGTTAAAAGATAGGCTTCAAATTTTTTGGTTTTCTATGGTTCTTATCCTCGTTCTATAAAGTGAATAACTTTATTAATTATACAAGTAGAATAGGTAGAAGTGTTTTTTGTAAAGTTCTATAAAGTGGTGTTTTATTTTGGTAGAATATGTTTCTTTTAGAATGTGCAAATAATAAATTTGGGTTTTTGATAAATCTCTTAGTTTATGGTGCCACCTTTTAGAGGAAACATTGTTAGTCACTTATGAAAGATTAGTCACTTATGAAACATTGCCTCCAATCTCAAATGACATTGTCAGCATCTTTCAATTGTCACGGGTCTCACCTAATGTAGACAACCACTTGAGTCCATTTGTTTGATTCAGAAAACTCACACGGGATCATGAGCTCTGATACCAAATTGATAAGTGCAAATGTAATGTAACAGTAGTAAGGTGTAAATACTGGTGTAATAGTAGAGGTGAAGAGAGGAATAGAAGAATTGTATTGAAAATGTTTTGTAAAAGCTGACACCAGCAGATTTCATGATCTCATCAATGTCATCATTCAATTACAATATTCCTTATACCTCTGTCCTTCTCTCACTGTCTATATATAAGCTAATTTGTGTAACAAACATATAACAAACTACCATGTTGGCAATTATGACCCATAACAGAAAATAGCAAATAACCAACACGCACAGCCTCTTGTTTCTGCGTAACAAACTTCCACCCTAGCACTCATTGCCTTTATTCATGACAAACTTAGATTCTTCTATTCTTTGCTAGACCCAGCTTTAGGGAAGCCTCTTGCCTTCTTCCTTTGATACATGAACTGGATTGTTGGTTTGCTAGGCCCATCAGTATTTTAAAGAAGTCAGTCCTTCAATTAGTAATAAATTTGGACCTCATTCTCATCTAAGCTCAACTAAGCCTCTGGATGATCAGTTAAAAGAATCTGAATGAGATAAACTTATTTAGCTAAGGCGGAAAAGTTTGAGACAGTTTCAATTAGTAATAAAGCATGTTTGGTAGGATAGCGTTGTGACAATGAAGGCTGTCATCAATCGTGTTCTGGCTTTTACATTCTCAATTTCTCTTTCCTCCTTTTAGTTTTGTGTTGAAATTTTTTGGTGTGGTTTTTCAGGTTAGGTAATTTGATTCAAACATTAAATGGGATGAAATTGAGAACATACGCTGTCGTTCTATATTGGATAAAGAATTTAGAAAGTCATTCAAGTTGTTCAAGAGGACAACTATCCGCAGGAGGTGCTTAGATGGTGGAGGTCCAAAGTACCTTGATTTAGGGAAAAGGAAAACAATTCCTAAGATTGTTTTGAAACATGGATTTTTGGTTGAAGAGTCCTCTAGTAATAGGAAGAAGTATTGACTAAGTGAATGTTATGTCCCATAGAAAAGAATTATCCGCAAGACCAGTAAAGTGCTTTCTGTAAAACATTCTGATGGTGATTTAGAAATAAGAACGCCCTTAAAGAAGAAGGAGCTCTCTTATCTATTTGCTATAGTAGAAAGATCAGAGTACCACAAGTGTGGGCACTGTAATAAGGATGCTCCAATCAGGTGATTTGCATTGTTAAATGTTCCAATAAGCTAATTTGTGTTTTTACTTTTCTTCTAATATCAACTATTGAGTAATAAATTGATTGGACCAATACTAAAATGTCTTTGTTTATAGTCTTGGGCTTCTCAATTTGTTGGTGGATTGGCGTCACATTCTAGCTATCATCATTACTCGTTTTGACTTATACACAGTAGTGTGATAGCTAATAGATTTAATGTAAATGATTAGAATTTAAACAATAAATGCTATGATAGATTAAACGTAAAGGATTAGAATTTAAACAATAAATGCTTCATCAGATGGACTCTAATTAATGTGCACTTTTTGTAGTTGGGAAATTTATGAAGTTGCTTCATCAGATAAGATCGGAAAGATAGACTCTAATTTAAACAACTATCGTTAATCGATAGTTAATCATTGGGATCTGTTTGCCATTTTCTATGCATCAGCCTTTTTTTAACTTAAGACTATAATGCACACCTTTCCTCTTGTCTGTTTTCGCCTCTTTGTATAAGTGATCCTGAATGTATTTCAGGGTTTAAGATCCTAAGATTTTAACCTTCGAGGTTCCAATTATCAATTATTCAGACCTAAACTGATGCACGTACATGCAAGCGTTATGCTTCATTTGTTGTCCCGTGTGCTTTTGTAGGTACAGGTGCATTGATAAAAGGTTTCTGCCTATGTTTCTGAATAAGAGCTAGTTTTGGTCTCAAATCCCAAAATTATGGCACCCTGTTTATTACATTAACTTCCTTTCTCCTATATTCAGATTTTTCTTGGTTTTATTTCATCTTTTCTATGTAATATTGATTCATGCTTATATCCATTAATTCCCCACAGGGTGGCTGTGTCCTGTCAACATTGCAAAGGTAAGCTTCTGATCCTTCACTAAAATTCAGTGGTCATCCTTTCAATATTTTCTTGATGTAAATTCACATCTCAATTAGACTCTATGGTGATAAGCTTAATGAATATGTTGAGCATCGTGTATTTTGTTTTATATAAAGCTTAGGGGCGGTTGGTTCATACAGGAGAATGGTAATAGGTATGAGAATGAATATAGTGAAGAATGGGAATGGATATTATCATTATAAGTATGATGTTTGTTTAAGAGAAAGGAATGATTACTATTACCATTAATAGTGGTTGGTGTAAAAAATATTGAGAAATAAAAACTTATTATATTTTAACTAATTAATTAATTATATTTTAATTAATTATATTGTAATTAATTATATTTTAATTAATTATTAATAATATTTTAATTAATTATATTGTAATTAATTAATTAATTAAAATATTTTAATTAATGAATGAATTATATTTTGATTAATTATATTGTAATTAATTAATTACATTTTAATTAACTATAATGTAATTAATTAATTATTATTATTATTTAAATGAATTATATTGTAATTAATTAATTGTATTTAATTAATTAGTATTAAAAAAATTTTAAAAAAAGAACTACTAAATTATTCATAATGGGGCATTTTACAAAACAATGATACCCATTCCACTAGATTATGAGAGGAATGGGGTATTACCCAAAAATGGGTAATCAAAATAATCACTCTATAATCATATTCCCTTACCAAACTCAATCTTTCATTCCATACCCATTCTCCTTTTTTCATATCTACTAAACAAGCACACCCTTAGTATCTTATAAGCATATGCAAAATGTCAGGATTTCTTCATAAAAGACATGTCAGGAAGTCTCCTGGATCATTCACTGCTGATTGTATGTACACGTGACATCGGTGCTGGAGTGGGAAATATGTGAAGACTGTCGAAGGTACAGGGAAAAGTGGCTTGAAAAGGAGTGAGAATAGCAACAAAAACATGTAAGCTATGCAGAAAAAATTATAAAGACTTCAGTAAGCCTCAAAACAGAGAGACAGAAAAACAAGCAAAAGCCCTTAAAGGTTGTACGACCTTTACAATTACAAAACAATAAGAAGACTATTATCGTTGTACTTTTGCACCGTCCAGCTAGGCAAGCTAAATACAAGTCATTACAGAATAAAAATGTTGGAGGAGATTAGAAAGGGAAACAACTCAAATCTAAAAAAGATGGACCTAGTAAACTAAAAGAAGTTGCTTCATGGCAGAAGAAGAGAACACAGGCTTGTCATAGTTACTGGCATTATGGTCTTTTGTTGTCCAGAAAGCCAGATGATGGAAGGATAATGCAATTTAGGAGGAAAAGAGTTCATGCACTACTTGATGATGCCATCCTTGATCAACCCAATTGCCATCTCTGTAGTGAAGCGGGCCAAACATCTACTTCAATTTATATATCTTGTGAGAAATGTGGAGGTTGGTTTTCCTGAGTTTGTTTTGTTGGCCGACATCAATTACTAAATCTGCCACATGCTAGTTTCCAACATATTTTTGTTGGACACAGTTTTCTTCTGTTTCTACTTCCGTTTGATTTTGTGATGGAAATCACTTATTCTTCACAAACTCTCACACAAACTCATCAATCAAAGACAAAGAATTGGAGTTTTTCAAACAAGAGGGGTGCGTGTGTGAAGTGAAGGAGAAAGTTCTGGAGATGTCAAAGAAAGAAGGAAATAAGGCAATCTGATCAATGCTCAAAATGTAGAGCATAAAGGAGGCATTAGTCATGCACGTGGACAGCACATGGGAGACACGCAGAGAATAAACCTAAACGCAACACTTCAATAAACATTAAGAGATGGTCTAAGACTTTAAAGACACGTGCATGACATATGCATAATACATTGACTCAGTCCAAACATATCCAAAGGCAAAAATCATCCTCAACTCTTATAAATAGACAAACCTCAAACTCCAGAAATCAAACAATACATTTACAAGTCTACTAAAATTACATTTTATGTGATTCAAGTGAGGAAATAATAGAGAGTGTTAAAGTACATACTGAGGGTACTAGAGAGTTTTGAAAAACTCTTGCAGGTGTTAGTGTTGGGCCTTGAATTTTTTTGTTTATTTTAGTAAACATGATTTGAATGAATTCTGGTATTGTTAGATAAATTATTTTTGATTGAGGTTAA